>OZ024917.1:65342420-65612420 GCA_964017125.1 Flabesymbios commensalis | reverse complement strand
TTCTGGTGGGACATAGATGGCAGTTGCTGTACGACAAGTTACCAGCGCCACATGGTTGTAGTGCTGTATCAGAATTGAAATGGTAGCCTACATGAACAAAGAAATGGTACATGAACGAGCAGGTTTAATGACCATATGTGTGATGCAAGGCGCCATGAGTAGCCCTAGGCTGGATATGTGCGTCATATAAATATTCACAGGTGACGTGTTATGGGAATTCACATGTCCCACCAATAGAGGATGACATATAGTGTTGGCTGAGTACAGGTGACGTGTTATAGGAACTCACATATCCCACCAATAGAGAATGACAGCTAGTGTTGACTGAGTACAGGTGACGTGTTATGGGAATTCACATTTCCCAATACAGGATGACATCTAGTGTTGACTGAGTACAGGTGACGTGTTATAGGAATTCACATATCCCACCAATGGAGAATAACAGCTAGTGTTGACTGAGTACAGGTGACGTGTTATGGGAATTCACATTTCCCGATACAGGATGACAGCTAGTGTTGACTGAGTGTTGGTGATGTGGCATGGGAATTCACATTTCCCAATAGATGATGACAGCTAGTGTTGACTGAGTGTGGGTGATGTGGCATTGGAATTAACATGTCCCAATAGAGAATGACAGCTAGTGTTGACTGAGTGTTGGTGATGTGGCATGGGACTTTGAATTTCCCACATTTACCAATAGAAGATGATATTGACCGAGTACAGGTGATTTGTCATGGTAATTCATGTACACTTCTACAATATTTATTTTGTTTTCATCAGTAAGCATGATCGAAAAGCCATTCCCAAACAAAGTCTATGCACTTAGATCAGCAGATGATCAGCAACCAGTCGTCTCAATTTGAAGACTTGAAGTTGTGGACACAACTTCAAGTGGATGAATATTTAACTAACTTAAGATAACTTGACTGATAAAAGGTTTTTATGGTATGGTAGATCATCTCTATGTTTACAATAGATCGGTAGAATAAAAGTAGATTGAAAAACATTCTTGGTGTAATTTTTCAAAAATCGATGTCTTCAGTGAGTGAATATTGCTTTACATGGCGTTCAGCACGATCACGGCAATATCGCGACAGAAGGAAGCCCGTCAAAGTCTGTAACGATAACGATGTTCACATAAAAATATGACGACGTGATTATCATTCATCTGATTAAACGCATACTTTTCCTTGATTAAGTCAGAATATAAATTTGCGCCAGTGAGCAATAGCAATGGATTCCAGATTACTTTCCTTTAATTACGAGAAACCAGAACAATAGCTGGGAACGGCGTCAATAATTGATAGCTTGTTTTTTCTAGAAGACTATTTATTTTTGATTGAATTCAAATGAGTCAACTATTTCTCTCTGATGGCTTTCACTGCGAGATGAATGGTAAGATTCTTACACTCACTGGTTGTCTTTCACTATGAGACGTATGCCAATACCGCACTCCACTGTACTACATGTATACATGTTATCTACATGCTGTATAGGAAGTGAATATATTGAATGAGCGTCGGGCGATTCACCACTATTATGGCCGTCTGTTATGTCGGTCGACTGTACACTTGTTTGCGCCGTTGAAAGTTTTGGATATTTATGTGAGAAAATACGACGGTGTTCATTTTCGTGCGATATTGAAAAATACAGCACATGTCCAAGGAATAAGGTGTTCGACTAAAGGCTCACACCTTATTCCTTGGACGAGTGCTGTATTTTCCAATACCGCACTCAAATGAACACCGTTTGCATATCATCTCGCACTCGGTCGTCTGCGATTCACTGCTATATCACGAGCTGATCAGATTGGTTTTGCCGCAAAATCATAAAGGAAACCGGTCGACAACAAACTCATATTTGAAACATAGCCCTTTAATCTATAATGAAGACTGTTATTGCAAATATTAGAGTTCGTATTTCAAATCCTGTGTTTGCAGGGCAGTGGTATTTCATTCTTCTCAACGTCCTCAAGAGTTTATCCTGGCCTAGTTTAGCCTATATGTGGCCTAAAACCCCACTGATTTAATTTCCTTTGGTGTATTACATGCATTTCATCATGTATTTACTTGTCACCTGATAAGGTGGGGACGTGGCACAATGGTTGGAGCGTCTCGCTTTACAATTAGCTGCTGCGTGCCGCGCGAGTTCAAGGCTCTCCGGGTGCAGGATTTTAAAAAATATCATGTTTCTCCCCTCTCAACGCTGGGACATTGCTGTAATAATGTTATGTGTTTGGGCCAGAGACTTTACCCTCAAATGCTTCACTTCACTCAGGTGTAAATGAGTATCTGGTGGGACATAGATGGCATTTGCTGTACGACAAGTTACCAGCGCCACATGGTTGTAGTGCTGTATCAGAATTGAAATGGTAGCCTACATGAACAAAGAAATGGTACATGAACGAGCAGGTTTATTGACCATATGTGTGATGCAAGGCGCCATGAGTAGCCCTAGGCTGGATATGTGCGTCATATAAATATTCACAGATGACGTGTTATGGGAATTCACATGTCCCACCAATTGAGGATGACATATAGTGTTGACTGAGTACAGGTGACGTGTTATAGGAAGTCACATATCCCTCCAATAGAGAATGACAGCTAGTGTTGACTGAGTACAGGTGACGTGTTATAGGAATTCACATTTCCCGATACAGGATGACAGCTAGTGTTGACTGAGACAGGTGATGTGGCATGTGAATTCACATATCCCACCAATAGAGGATGACATCTAGTGTTGACTGAGTACAGGTGACGTGTTATAGGAACTCACATATCCCACCAATAGAAAATGACAGCTAGTGTTGACTGAGTACAGGTGACGTGTTATGGGAATTCACATTTCCCAATACAGGATGACATCTAGTGTTGACTGAGTACAGGTGACGTGTTATAGGAATTCATATATCCCACCAATGGAGAATAACAGCTAGTGTTGACTGAGTACAGGTGACGTGTTATGGGAATTCACATTTCCCAATACAGGATGACAGCTAGTGTTGACTGAGTGTTGGTGATGTGGCATTGGAATTCACATTTCCCAATAGAGAATGACAGCTAGTGTTGACTGAGTACAGGTGATGTGGCATGGGAATTCACATTTCCCAATAGATGATGACAGCTAGTGTTGACTGAGTGTGGGTGATGTGGCATTGGAATTAACATGTCCCAATAGAGAATGACAGCTAGTGTTGACTGAGTGTTGGTGATGTGGCATGGGACTTTGAATTTCCCACATTTACCAATAGAAGATGATATTGACCGAGTACAGGTGATTTGTCATGGTAATTCATGTACACTTCTACAATATTTATTTTGTTTTCATCAGTAAGCATGATCGAAAAGCCATTCCCAAACAAAATCTATGCACTTAGATCAGCAGATGATCAGCAACCAGTCGTCTCAATTTGAAGACTTGAAGTTGTGGACACAACTTCAAGTGGATGAATATTTAACTAACTTAAGATAACTTGACTGATAAAAGGTTTTTATGGTATGGTAGATCATCTCTATGTTTACAATAGATCGGTAGAATAAAAGTAGATTGAAAAACATTCTTGGTGTAATTTTTCTAAAATCGATGTCTTCAGTGAGTGAATATTGCTTTACATGGCGTTCAGCACGATCACGGCAATATCGCGACAGAAGGAAGCCCGTCAAAGTCTGTAACGATAACGATGTTCACATAAAAATGTGACGACGTGATTATCATTCATCTGATTAAACGCATACTTTTCCTTGATTAAGTCAGAATATAAATTTGCGCCAGTGAGCAATAGCAATGGATTCCAGATTACTTTCCTTTAATTACGAGAAACCAGAACAATAGCTGGGAACGGCGTCAATAATTGATAGCTTGTTTTTTCTAGAAGACTATTTATTTTTGATTGAATTCAAATGAGACAATTATTTCTCTCTGATGGCTTTCACTGCGAGATGAATGGTAAGATTCTTACACTCACTGGTTGTCTTTCACTATGAGACGTATGCCAATACCGCACTCCGCTGTACTACATGTATACATGTTATCTACATGCTGTATAGGAAGTGAATATATTGAATGAGCGTCGGGCGATTCACCACTATTATGGCCGTCTGTTATGTCGGTCGACCGTACACTTGTTTGCGCCGTTGAAAGTTTTGGATAGTCATGGGAGAAAATACAACGGTGTTCATTTTCGTGCGATATTGAAAAATACAGCACATGTCCAAGGAATAAGGTGTTCGACTAAAGGCTCACACCTTATTCCTTGGACGAGTGCTGTATTTTCCAATTCCGCACTCAAATGAACACCGTTTGCATATCATCTCGCACTCGGTCGTCTGCGATTCACTGCTATATCACGAGCTGATCAGATTGGTTTTGCCGCAAAATCGTAAAGGAAACCGGTCGACAACAAACTCATATTTGAAACGTAACCCTTTAATCTATAATGAAGACTGTTATTGCAAATATTAGGGTTCGTATTTCCAATCATGTGTCTGCAGGGCAGTGGTATTTCATTCTTCTCAACGTCCTCAAGAGTTTATCCTGGCCTAGCTTAGCCTATATGTGGCCTAAAACCCCACTGATTTAATTTCCTTTGGTGTATTACATGAATTTCATCATGTATTTACTTGTCACCTGATAAGGTGGGGACGTGGCACAATGGTTGGAGTGTCTTGCTTTTCAATTAGCTGCTGCGTGCCGCGCGAGTTCAAGGCTCTCCGGGTGCAGGATTTTCAAAAGTATCATGTTTCTCCCCTTTCAACGCTGGGACATTGTTGTAATAATGTTATGTGTTTGGGCCAGAGACTTTACCCTCAAATGCTTCACTTCACTCAGGTGTAAATGAGTATCTGGTGGGACATAGATGGCAGTTGCTGTACGACAAGTTACCAGCGCCACATGGTTGTAGTGCTGTATCAGAATTGAAATGGTAGCCTACATGAACAAAGAAATGGTACATGAACGAACAGGTTTAATGACCATATGTGTGTTGCAAGGCGCCATCAGTAGCCCTAGGCTGGATATGTGCGTCATATAAATATTCACAGGTGACGTGTTATGGGAATTCACATGTCCCACCAATAGAGGATGACATATAGTGTTGGCTGAGTACAGGTGACGTGTTATAGGAAGTCACATATCCCACCAATAGAGAATGACAGCTAGTGTTGACTGAGTACAGATGACGTGTTATAGGAATTCACATTTCCCGATACAGGATGACAGCTAGTGTTGACTGAGACAGGTGATGTGGCATGTGAATTCACATATCCCACCAATAGAGGATGACATCTAGTGTTGGCTGAGTACAGGTGACGTGTTATAGAAACTCACATATCCCACCAATAGAGAATGACAGCTAGTGTTGACTGAGTACAGGTGACGTGTTATGGGAATTCACATTTCCCAATACAGGATGACATCTAGTGTTGACTGAGTACAGGTGACGTGCTATAGGAATTCACATATCCCACCAATAGAGAATAACAGCTAGTGTTGACTGAGTACAGGTGACGTGTTATGGGAATTCACATTTCCCAATACAGGATGACAGCTAGTGTTGACTGAGTGTTGGTGATGTGGCATGGGAATTCACATTTCCCAATAGAGAATGACAGCTAGTGTTGACTGAGTACAGGTGATGTGGCATGGGAATTCACATTTCCCAATAGATGATGACAGCTAGTGTTGACTGAGTGTGGGTGATGTGGCATTGGAATTAACATGTCCCAATAGAGAATGACAGCTAGTGTTGACTGAGTGTTGGTGATGTGGCATGGGACTTTACATTTCCCACATTTACCAATAGAAGATGATATTGACCGAGTACAGGTGATTTGTCATGGTAATTCATGTACACTTCCCCAATATTTATTCTGTTTTCATCAGTAAGCATGATCGAAAAGCCATTCCCAAACAAAATCTATGCACTTAGATCAGCAGATGATCAGCAACCAGTCGTCTCAATTTGAAGACTTGAAGTTGTGGACACAACTTCAAGTGGATGAATATTTAACTAACTTAAGATAACTTGACTGATAAAAGGTTTTTATGGTATGGTAGATCATCGCTATGTTTACAATAGATCGGTAGAAGACGGACATTATCCATGTCATGCAGTGTTCTCCTGTTCCGCCAGAAGAGGCTGACGGTATTGAAGTGTAAATGACGTGGTCATTGAGTCAGGTTGACAGCTAATTTTCTTTCTGAATGACACCATTTCGGTCATAATGCCGAGATGACAGTCAGGTCAGATGGTTTTCAGCAATGTTTCATCGGATTAATCATCAGGTCCAAATAAGATTCAGGCAGTGTCGACTGAACGGTAACTCTCTCAGCGCGGGGACCGACTTCAGACGTCAGAATCTGACGTCTATAGACGTCTGATTCTGACGTCTGAAGTCGATACCTTGAAAGAGTAAAACATTTATAGCGGTCGTAGACCCATAACATAGGTATTCAAATGAAGCGGAAAGAGCTAACTTAGAAAATTTAAGATGACTTCAAATTGTAAGAATATCAAAATTATTTTGATTTGATTTGAAAGAAAACAGTTGGTCTCTTGGGATATGAGAAGATATGTGTATAAGGTTAAACTATTTCCCAAGTTGCTGGATGTGACGTTCCATTTGATCGCGTCTAGTTGACATGGAGGTGGCTGACGCTATCCCAGCCAACAAGGGAAAAAAGATCCAAAAAATCGAGAAAAACTCGGAGGTGGGTGGGTGGGTCAAGCCCCAACTGGGATCTTTTTTTTAAATTTGTGTTTATTGTGTTTTTTGTGCTGATTTATTTTGTACATGTTTTCAAAAAAATAGGATAGAGGGGTGGGTGGGGTCTGGCCACTCCGAATTTTCTCGGATTTTTGGATTATGTTTAACTTGACAAGACCCTTAATGTAGATTTTAAAGACATAAAAAACCCTCAATGCTTAATGAGAGCTGGGATTCATCCTAATTTTGAGAAATATAATGAGCCTGGGCTACCAGCTAACGTTTAAAAATGTTGTTACTTAGGCCTACACAAATATTGTCTATTTAAACAGAATAATCCTCTAGCTATTGTGATTGGTATGCTGTAAATTTCCTGAGCACACTGATCCCAGCAAACACAAAGCATTTGCAGGACATTTATACAATGTTGGACCAACGTCGAAAACGTTGGTTCAACATTGTATAATGTCATACAAATGGTTTGTGATTGTGGGATCACAGCTGACATGATAGGCTAAAAAGCGTTCCTGATTATTCCATGCTCTTTTTACTTCGCTAATTAATACTGATTGCTAATCAATTGAATTTAAGTCTGCCTTCCCAGCTAATCCCGCCCCAGTCAGCTTTTTATCTTGCAAAAAGCGAGGCGGCAAAACACAAGTTCTCCTCGAATGACGCGCGTTTTTTACTTGCTGAATGTTGGGCCAGCGTTGAAATATCACTCCCCAGTAGGGTCTGTATCAGCGAGAGTGAGACTTGTAAAAAGAACTTGATAAATGGAACGATAACTTTAGGATAGGCTACCCAAACTAGGAATTGATTATAGTGTGCTTTAATATAAAATTAATATGAAGTATAAGGGAACTATGCCACATAGGGTAAATATTTAATTTACTCAAACGTGTGTATACATTTTAGTTATATCACAATCTGTATAGCATATTTCAAGACAATAGTTATTCTCGATACAGTAGAGTGTTGAGTGTTTTAGAAAGACGCAATATAAGTATTTATATATATGTTTAATATCTTAAAAGTAAATGCGTTTATTTCACAGACAACAACTGACAGCCATCACTATTTTTCTTTGAAATAACATATTTCTACAGCAATCATCTATCATGATGCAAACTTCGAGTGAGTGAAAATTACTCACATCTGATTAATTTCTGACCAAAAAAATGCAAATATTGATGTCTAAGCACTCATTTCATTCCCAATAACTGTGATTTACTCTGCTAATTAGAAATATTTAAAAACGACGATAGTTGTGCTTAGCGCTTAAATGGCTAATATATCGTGCTCTAGCAATCAGAGTGTCATTCGTGCTAAACACGCGACACTATGGGTGCCAGCCTTAACCCTTTGAGCGCTAAGGACCACAATAGTCGTGTTTAATCTATCCTATTATATTGTTAAATTACAGCCTTTTGGAATAGAATGTGTGCTCAAACATCACGATTTACAAATCTTTTGCATCAAATTAATCAAATCCTCCTCCACCATGACTAATTTTTGCACACTTGAAGTTGTGGATCGCGGTAGCGAGACACAACTTTAAGTGACAAAAAAAATATTTAACTTAGCGCTTTAGCATGTTTAAGGGTTAAGACAATATTAGTAGTTTTGCTCATTTTCTTTTGATTAAAAAAGCTGATGGCTAACAAATTAAATTTTAGAGTACCATGCCAGCCAATCCAATTTATTTTAGACATTTTGTTTTGATTAGAAAAGCTAATGGCTAGCAAATTAAATTTTAGAGTATCATGTTAGCCAATCCAATTTGTGTTAGACGAGATAACTTTTTAACATCAGTCATTTCATTTTTGCCAAATCTACAGCAACGAGGCAAAAACATCATTCTCGATGATAAAGCCACAAAATCCAGAGCATTCCAGACGAAGCTTTCGCCATGTTTATGACTGCAGCGACCAATTATTTATGGTCGTTAAAACGGTTTTTTCATAATTAGAGAGGCGCCTATCGCATTGTTATGCGTGACAAATCGCAGTTGGAAATGCGGAATACTAAAAGCGGCATGACATTATTAATGATGAGGAGGAGACAGCTGTGATTCCTGTACATAAGTTATTTCATGCTATTTATCGTTCATTTAGCTAGTTGTTATTTCTAAAGTAGCAATTTTAACCCTTGCTGTCGATATCGCAAATGATATTTGCATCGCTAAACGCTATCAGCCGTTTAAATCGCAGCTATTGGGAACAAAACGTGTGTTCAGACACCAAGATTTACAAATGCTTAGTGACAAATTAGACAAAAATTAGTAGTTTTCCTGCAGTTGAAGTTGTGGGTCGCTGTAGCGAGGCACAACTTCAAGTGGATGAAAATTAAATGATTTATTTCAGCGATTCAAGGGTTAAATACACGACGCAATGATAAACACATTCAAATACATCGCTATAGATATGGAACTAACCACAGTTAAAGAGATTTAGAAACCAGTCGTCATTATTTCATATTTTCTTTTGTCTACTGATTTATCTAAATTGCGAACTAATTGAATCTCAGTCTGCGAAGCCAACTAATTAATTTTCAATCATCTATTTTTCCAGGCAGAGCGACGATTCTGGAAGTGAAGTACTTTGTAAATGAGTCTTGGTCAATGTGCCTGTCTTTACTTTCAATACGGTACGTTGGTTTAATGTTCGGCCAACGTCATGCACCGACCGCTCTGTACCAAATATATGTGGAAGACATGAAGCAGAAATAGCGCAAATTAAATTGTTTCAATAACGCTCTTTCTCACAGAAAAAAATAATTATATTTCATTATTGTTCCTGACATTCCAAGTTATTAATAACAAGTATAATATATTTATTTTTTAGAGAGATTTGTATCTGCTCTTGAAAGTCTAGCTTTTCGTGATTCATACACCGACATCCATTGCACCTTGAGATAAACATTTCTGTGGTGATTGCCATGTGATAAAATGTCTGGATTTCAAGGAGTATATAAAAAATAAAAGTTGATAACCAGTCATCCCATGCCTTAACAACCAGTCATCCAATGCCTTAACATTCAGAGAACAACTTGTACGTATTTCTCCAACAAATTAATTTAATTGATTCAATTATATTTCGAATTTAAAAGCAACCGCATTTTTTCTGCGGTTTTTCTTGAATCCTCCCCTCGGCTAAATTAATTAATTAGGGTAATTGCGTTTTTAAATTACATTTAGCGTGACTTGTAAATGAACTTGTTTGTGACAAAATATACGTTGGTGTTATGCACAAAAACAATATATAAGGATATTGACTACTGACCGCCGGCCTGTGACTATATTATATACTGATCTATTGACGGATCTATGCTAATAACAGTTACAGTGCGGGGACCGTTTTTATACGTCAGATTCTGACTTAAAAAAAAGGTGCCCGTATTGAAAGAATTAAAATATTTATAATGACCGTAGACCAATAATATGGGTATTAAAATGAAGCAGAAAGAGCAAACTAAGACATTTTTTGATGACTTCAGATTGAAAAAACCCTTTGGTCTCCATGGCTTGATCAAAATTATTTCAGCGCTGTAAGGGTTAAAGCTCAGAAGATAAAAATCAGAAGATACATGTCTTTTTTATTGTGCCTGTGTAGAAAATTACGTCTAACGTGGGATTTCTAGCAAATCCCACTCGGTGGCGCGGTGCATAATAATGCATTCTACGCTGATGGTGGTGTAAGGGTGGTTAGCGCTATAGTTTGTCGCGCCGGAGCTCGAGAGCTCGTCCCCTGATTCGATAATCTGTCAGAGGCTTATTTCAACAACGCGTTCAGAACTGCCTTGCAAGTGTGGTAAGCAAAGCCCCACATTTTAGTGGTTCCGTTCCTATTCTATAACGTTTGCATTGGCTTCCTTTCAAGTTTTGCTTTCATTTTAAATATGCACAATAACTTTTTGAGCCCAAAAAGACAACCAACCTGCATATCTGGCTGACTTACTTGTTCGTCCGAGATGGTCAAACTATATTTTTCTACGTGAAACGTGCAGCGAGTACAAGAGTGACTGTCTCTCTGCATCAAATTATGTGGTGAAATCATTTATTGCATATTCCTGCAATGCAAATGTATGAATATGATGAGGTGTCATATTACACTTTTCAGGTCTATACCATGTTGACACTTAAAGCGCTACGTTATGGAATTTAAATTTTCATCTAGTTGATGAGTTGATGTTGTGTCCCAAACCGCGACCAACAACTTCAAGTGGTTGACTCGTATTTGCTGAATTTGAGACCAAACATTTGCAAATCTTGGTGCTTAAAAATTAATTTCATCCCCAATGACAGTGATTCAATTTGCTAATAAAACATATTACAAACGAACGATTCTAGTCATGCTTAGGACTTAAAAGGTTAACTCAAATACAAAGACACATGTAGACAAAATGATAATTTCAATGCCAATAAAACAAAAACATGATTTTTAACAAATACAGATGCTAACAACGTGTTTTGACAGGATAATCTATTTCCAACAGCATCTGGAAGATCGAAATGTTAATTCCAAGGTCAAGCGAAAATACAAATTGGAACAAATTGAATACCTCTTGTTGGTGTGATTTTAAACGGAAATTGTTCTTGGGATATTTTCTAAATTTTTCTATTGATGATTTTGAACTGATTGGTGAGAGATAAAAACATTTGCAATTTGTGGTAGGTCTTTTAATAGTTGACTGTACTTAAATATATAGTATTTCGTTACCATCCACCAAAGCCTTCTTTTCATTGAATTACATGTGGAATTTGCTCAACGTTATGTGCCACCCCCCCCCCCCCCGTTTCTCTAGTTCAAATTCCATTAAAAATGTTGACAACCATTGATTTTAACCTTGAAAATCTTTGCTTTACCCCTATAATTCCGTTCCCTGTAAAAATAGTTGAGATCATTGAGGTCGAAGTAACTACTTAGTCTTGTGTCAAATCCATGAGTCCGACCTAACAATAAAATGCGCCACCTGGTGAGTGAATGTGATGACTTCAAAAGACCCCTATCATGTGACCTGAGACCATACTTTTGGAGATACAATCTTGGAATGTCTTCACAAATGTACGAAATGATCACATCTAAGCCTACCGCTCTTGCCGACGATTCGTTGCATTTTAAAATAAATTGGATAAAATTGCGTTAATAATGCACCAACACACACAATTTAACTAGAAATTTAAAGTTATTTTTTTATGTCTTAAATTAAAATTCCCTGAATCTCCAGATGCATTTGTAATTGCTGTGTAGTCTTAGGGCTGATTCTGAAAACTTAGATTTTGTTGCACCCCTAGAAGAACATAGGTTTTATGGTGTATTTTGTTTCTTTGGTTCACCAGCTTTCATTTTAAAAACATTACCCCTTTCAAAATACGTTCGAAAGACCCTCTGAGGACCATTTCCTGCAGTCGGTCATAGTGCTCTGGTGAAAATGAGAACATTGCCATTTGTACACTTGTAGCTCACAAAAAACATTTCAACTATTGAAAATTTCACCTGGTACGTATTCAACAGTATATTTATATATATATAAAATACTGCAGTGTATTAATTGGTGTTTACCGAGGCATAAATTAATATTTGGACTTTTCTTCTGCAAAATAAATGAGAATTTATGAAAAAAATTACAAGGAGATTTTTTTCCTTTCGGACACATTCTTAGAGGGGTAATGTTTTGAAACTAGTTACATACATTCCAAATAAAGATAAAAAGTGAGAAACTTATGTTCTTCTAGGGGGTGCAGCAAAATCGGGATTCAGACTAGTTCTCAGAATCAGCCCCAGGACTAACTATGCTAGTACTTTATATGTATCTGTAGAATTCACACATTGAAGCAGCCCGGAGAAAAGCTGAGATTTTGTTTTCATAGTTTTATGATCACACAGCATTTTGCCTCGTGTTATCAATTAGCACGTAAGTAATATAGCATTGCGTGTTTACCTACACAGCGGACGTTTAGTACTCACTTTAAATTATTTACGACCACATCCACATCCATTCACTGTACTTTATGATCAAAGTCATACCGTAAGTTGAAGATAAATTTACGAAAGAACCTGTAAGTCACTAAGTCTATGTATTATTGTCATATTAAACTTGAACCCTCTTAATTTAATCATTTAATTTTTTACCTACTTGAAGCTGTGTTTCGCTACCGCGACCCACAACTTCAAGTGGGTGAAAACATTACTCGTATTTGCTTAATTTGAGAACAAACATTTGCAAATCATGATGTTTAGGAACACAGTTCATTTTCAATCACTGTGATTCAACCTTGTAATAAAATAGATTTAAAACGACTAGAGTTGTACCCAGCGCTGACAGGGTTGACACTGTACAACAATAAAATAGTATGTTGTAACTTTATGTGTAACTTTTTGTTAGAAAATACGTAAAATGCACGTCCAGTCAGGTACAATTAACACAAATGAAGCAAAATAAACATATTTAAGGGTGTAGGCTGAGCTGAACCGAGCAAATACTTTCACGTGAGAAAGCAAAAAATGAGCTTTTTATCAAATTGCGCGGATATATGAATGCCAACAGCTCAATGGAAACGACAGTTCAGCAGTTATTCACCAGGTGACTCTTTCACAAAATCAAAACAAATATATAAAGGTGAGGGTTTTTTATAGTCTGATATCAATTCTGAAGACCTACAATCGGATTTTAATATATCTTCGAATTTGTTTGCATATATTCCAATCTACATATTTGACTTGGTTTCACAGATTCAAATATAATAGTTTGCATATGTGACCACATATTCCAGTCTATTGTCGCACATCACAATCTATTGCCAGATATTTTAATCTGTTCCCACATGCTACGTTTAGAAAATGTGGTCTATGGGCCAGATAGGGTTATCGTGCACCCCACCCCGCCCCCTGAACAGTCTGAAATCAAATTATTTGTTCCCTGGGCCTCCCACAACAACAACAAATGGATGCTTGCAAAGCTTCTAAATGACAGATGGTTGGTGATTATTGTCCTCGATATTACAATCTGCTGTTAAATGACAGATGGTTGGTGACTATTGTCCTCCATATTACAATCTGCTGTTAAATGACAGATGGTTGGTGACTATTGTCCTCCATATTACAATCTGCTGTTAAATGACAGATGGTTGGTGACTATTGTCCTCCATATTACAATCTGCTAAATGACAGATGGTTGGTGACTATTGTCCTCCATATTACAATCTGCTGTTAAATGACAGATGGTTGGTGACTATTGTCCTCCATATTACAATCTGCTAAATGACAGATGGTTGGTGACTATTGTCCTCCATATTACAATCTGCTGTTAAATGACAGATGGTTGGTGACTATTGTCCTCCATATTACAATCTGCTGTTAAATGACAGATGGTTGGTGACTATTGTCCTCCATATTACAATCTGCTGTTCAGTTCTCGAAACTTTTCCGATTGCAACAAGCAATATCTCTTCGCACAGCTTCGAACCTGTATATGATAAATATGTGAATTAAATAATCTATTTAAGATATAAGATATAATTCAAACCATTCCAGACAAGCAGAACAGATCTATCCAATGTTGGACCCCGTGTTGGACCACTGTTGGTCCACCGCCTACGACGCCGGCCCAACATTGGGTCGATGTGTCCTGTTTGCTGAGCAGCTCTTGATCACTGACTGCCCAGTAAACACGAGACGTTGAACTAGTGTTGAGTCAGCGTTGCAGGCGGTGGACCAACATTAAGCCAACGATGATTCGTGTTTGGCGGGTATTTTTTTCACATTGCCAGATCGGTTGTTCATATCACATTAACATAGAAGTATAATGATGTACATATATAAACCAAAATAGCAGAAACACTGTGTGTACATGTATACATACATACTATTTTAATTAGTTGCCAACGCTAATTAAGTGTATTTATATGTTGTGGTTGTCAATAATTAGAAATAAGAAATTTCGTCCCTATATCTAGCCTAATTGGTGAATGCGCAGCAGAAAAATTAAAAAAACTTTTGCAGTTCTAGCCTATAGACATGTTTACATCATATGGTCATATTAAGAAGCCAAAATAAAATCATTGTTTTTTTGATGATTTTGGCCTGGGCCAGTCCCTTTAATTACACCGTCCCTTCAAGTGTTATAAGCACGACTATATATGATTCTAATCTGTTCTATTAACAGGTTGAATTACATTTATTGGAAATGAAATGAGTGTTTATACAACAATATTTAGTCTCAAATTAAACAAATATAATTCTATATTGTAGGTTAAAAATACTCATAGTTTCTAATTTAATATAGAACATGTACAATTCCTACGTATAAATACGTATTGAAAACGATTATAGTCATGCATAGCGCTATAACACTTACGACGCTGAGATATTTTTGTGTAAACATGATAAACCATGGAGTCTTAAGTTTTTTTCAATTTGAAACCATCATGTACGTCTTAGTCAGCTCTCTCTGCTTCTTTTGAATATCTATGTTATGGCCAATATACAATTTTAACTCTTTTAACACTTTTAACTCTTTTAACTTTCAGTGCGGGTCTGCAGACGTCAGATTCTGACGTCTAAAGACGGTCCAAGCGTTAAAAGGGTCAAGAGCTACTATTTGATTACACTTGTTTACGAGCTGGAAGGCAACCCTCGGGAATGTCAACATCAGAATGTATCCACAGACAGATGAACTGAGGTGAACTTGTTGAGAGTTGAGATGAATCCATCTTCTCCCTCTCGTGTGGAGTCTCTGCTTATCTACTGCAGATAACGTACAGGCCGTTTATCTGACTGCCAAGGAGCATTAGTTACCTAGAAGTACTGGGAAATAACAGATCCCTGTCTGAACGCCCCGGTGCTGAGTACTAGATCAATTATCGCAAAGCCAACCACACGCCTACCTGGTCCAGGCGGCGAGTTTATTCCTTGAACACTGTTAAAGCACTGGAATATTTTTTATATAAATAGAGAGCACAGGGTTTTTTCTATTTGAAATGCGGGGACGGACTTTAGAATCTGACGTCCGTAAACTATGTATTATGACGTTAGACCAGTAAAATAAGAGTTAACAAAACCATTTATGGTGATTTCAAATTTAAAAAAAACTGTTGGTATCCATGGTTTATAAGTACAGGGAATAAAGCAGATTCAACTTGTCACTGCACAAGACGAATATTTTAACTGTCTGTTGCAAAGTCATCCGAATATCCATTAAATCTGAATAATATATTCATAAGATTCCTTCATCAACTAAATCTATTTTATTCACTTTAAAATGAGAATTAAGAAACAGTATAATAAACCCTTTGAGCGAGAATCGCGATTATAATCGTGTTTTTATCACCTCGCCATTTTTAAGATCGCATCTATGATAAGCAAAATTTAATTAAACAAATTAAACAAGTGTTTCAGACACATTTTCAAGTGGCTGAAAATTTAAATTAAATACTTACTTATTGACGGGAAACGAGTTAACTAGATAAGAACCAGAACCACTTAAACTCTAAAACGCAGAACAAGTTTTGTATTATTATAATTTGGCTATTCCTTCTTGCATTTAGTTCTTATTATTTACACACAAAATGATTGATTCGTACTAAAATGAGCTCAGTTTTTTTTAACGACAATAATCAGTTGGTATGCGTATTTGATCGGCTGGCAGAAAATAGCTAATGTGTGTGATATGACCCCCGGGAGAGATTAAATGCGTTCTTGCTGAAAACTGACTTAATTCAGTGACTTAGCAGCCCATTTCTAGTCAGATGAGGCAAGGTGCATGTCTCCTGAGCTGATATATGATAATACGTGTGTTCACAAACAAGAATAATGTTCCCTGGTATGATATATGCTAATGTGCGTATCCACAAACAGTGTCAAGTGTAACGAATACACAATGTGATCCCAGAAAACACGGCATATTGAAACAATGTTGGCCTTATGTTGGTCCACCGCCCTCGACGCTGGCTAAACATTAAACCATCATTGTTTGATTGTGTCTTGTTTGCTGGGATGTAGGACCGATACCTGGCCAATGTTAGATAGCATAACAAATACGATGTGACAGTGGAGTGCAGAGGGAGTATCAGTGATTCCAGATTTGAGAAAAATGTAATGAATCGGGCTTTAGGCCACTTTTGTGCACATACAGGCTAAATTGGGCCAGAAGAATCTCATGAGGATGGTGAGATGAGTGAGATGACACTGCCCTCCAGACACAGGATTCTTCCAGATTTGAGACCTACCAGATAGATACACAAGCCTTAACTTTTAAAGAGCTGAAATATTTGTATAAAAACCATGGGGACCAAATGGGTTTTTTTCGATTTGAAATCATCATAAATGTCTTCACGGTTCATTTGAATACCTATGTTGTGGGTCTACGGCCTTTATAAACAGTTTAATTCTCGGGGACTGTCTTTATACGTCAGAATCTGACGTCTTTAGACGTTAGATTCTGACGTATAAAGACGATCCCTGCGCTGAAAGGGTTAATAAACATCAGTACTCAAAGGGTTATATTATGGAATTCCATTGGGGCCATCCCAATTGTATTTTCTCTCACCTCACGATACAAAAGAGCGACGGAACGAAAGAGCGAGGCGAAAAAACGACAGAGCGAGGCGAAAGAACGACGGAGCGAGGCGAAACAACGACAGAGCGACGGTACGACGGAGCGAGGCAAAGGTACGAAAGTACGACGGAACGAGGCGACGGAGCGAGGGAACGACGGAGCGAGGCGACAGAGCGAAAAAGCGACGGAGCGACGAAGCGAGGCGAAAGAGCGACGGAGCGACGAAACGAGGCAAAAGAAAACGAGGCGAAAGAATGACGGAACGAGGCAAAGTAGCGACAGAGCGACGTTTATATGTATTTGTACTGTCGTTCCGGCGTTAAACTCGAGCAAAGGTCTGCTCAGCGCCGTGTATGCCATCACTAATCAAATCTCTCGTCGGAATGTTCAAAACGTCTGTTAAATCTGACTTTTTTTTAAATGGCTGACTTGTTATAAGGTCTCACCACCCTAAATAGGGCGAAATCCGGCTAGGTGTCTACTAATAAAGGAATCATAACACAAAATAGTTTTAATGCTTCTGTTCTAACCTCTGTTGAATTAAAAAAATATATAAACAGGCTATAATTTTGTGAATATTTAATAAACACACGTTGTTTCCGTCATCCAGGATATCAGATATAACTGTTTCATGATAATCAGGGGTACAGTGGGTTGATAGGAGATGTGTCTGGTCTGTAACAGAGGGTAGGAATTAGAGCTAATTTTGAGCTGTTCTGACGTTTATACACGTCATGGACTGTAGCTCAAAATCTGTCTGGTTACCAAACATATATCGAACCTGTTTTTGAAAAAGGACAGATCAGGTTTTTATCATGATATGCGACACTATATGTGGATATTGTCCAAAAGGGGTGAAATCGGTCCATGGAATTGAGGCAGTTTACATGTATTTCAATAGGAGCGGCATTTGGGGTGGTGAGACCATAACAAAAGAAAAGTAATATCGTATCGTCGTTCCGTCGCCTCGCTCTGTCGTTCCGTCGCTCCGTCGCCTCGCTCCGTCGTACCGTCGCTCTGTCGTTCTTTCGCCTCGCTCTTTCGTTCCTTCGCCTCGCTCCGTCGCTCCGTCGTTCCGTCGCCTCGCTCCGTCGTTCCGTCGCTCTTTCGTACTTTCTCCTCGCTCTATCGTTCCTTCCCCTCGCTCCGTCGTACCGTCGCTCTGTCGCCTCGCTCCGTCGTTCTGTCGCTCCGTCGCCTCGCTCCTTCGCCTCGCTCCGTCGTTCCGTCGCTCTTTCGTACTTTCGCCTCGCTCTTTCGTTCCTTCGCCTCGCTCCGTCGTTCCGTCGCTCCGTCGCCTCGTTCCGTCGTACTTTCGTACCTTCGTTCCGCTCCGTCGTACCGTCGCTCAGTCGTTCTTTCGCCTCGCTCCGTCGCTCTTTCGTCTCGCTCTGTCATTCTTTTGCCTCGCTCTTTCGTTCCGTCGCTCCTTCGTATCGTGAGGTGAGAGAAAATACAATTGGGATGGCCCCAATGGAATTCCATATTATAAAGCATTAGAATTGTTTTGTAAAATTCAAGCTCTTGTCACCGCATTAAACATCGATCACCATATTTATATGTTGCCATGTTTACTATATACATATAAATTTGTCACAGAGTGTTGCACAAACGGCGAAGTCATTTTTTTTACAAACATAAAGATAGGATGACGAAATAAAATCATGGTATGTAGCCTAGTCGCCCGGTGGAACATGCTCAGATTGGAAATATTACTCAGATATACAAATGCGATTATCCAGTGTCCAATTCCATATATTCTGTATGTAATGTCCTTATTTTTGACGTATAAAGCAGTTACAGAAATGAAATGTCGGGAATTGCTCCGCAATTTTATTGATTTGGCGGTCAGATTTAGTGATTGCAGATAATAGGGTTTTTTTTCAGTGAAAGATTCGCAGTCAGTCACAGCAATCATAGCATTCAGTGATGTTATTGTACAAGCAAAACCAGACCGTGGTACTATGTTGTGTAATGTTGTAACACCTTCTATTTCAATATAATAAGAGATTTATTATATGTCAACTCTTCGTTTCGCGGTGTCATTTATACTTATTGCCAAGCAAGTAATCTTTCAATGTCATGGAGCGAATATCATGCCAACACCTAGTTAATAATGACAAATAATTGCTAATTACAAAGTGCCACTAACCCGTAACCCTTGAAACAATGAAATATTGCTTATATAAACTAAAAGGACCAAGGAGTTTTTTCAATTTGAAATCATCATAAATGTCTTCGTTAGCTCTTCAATTGAATATCTATGGCATGGTTCTACGGCTATTGTAAATATTTTACTCTTTCAGTGCGGGGATAGACCGCTCACAACTGTCCAATTTCTGATCCTCACGACTAATATGGCAAATAACTGTTCCACATTCAACAATAAATAGTATAGAATGAAACAAATGACCAGTAGCTTTAATTTTATCAGCATTGCTAGACGATTTCTGGGTAGTACGTTAAAGTCAACATTAGAAATGTCATTTGCATACACAGAGGCCCATAGCTTGTAGGCTCCTGCACGTACAGGATTGAGTAATTGGCGGTGAGCGAGTGTTGCACCTTCCAGAATAAATAGAATTCAGCAAAACAATCAGCCGGTGGAATAAATTCTAGCTGCATTGGGAGATGTTCTCCAACGTTTATATTACCATTAAATCCACAAAACCAGCAAGGCAAAATTGTATGATACATCTCCATATCACATACATAGCATAAACCTAATATAAACTAAAAAAAATCCTAGCGAGTAAAATGAATGACTTTGCTAGATCATAATGGTGACGTAAAAGCAGTAGAGTTGTTAACGGCTACGATTAATTTAAGTGAAAAACACAATATTTATGCGATTGAGTGGAAATTGTTGAGTGGAAATTGGGTTATAAGAATAATAATAAAAGAAACAAATGAAACATCATAAATAAACAATAGTATCTGTATATAATCAGATAAACATGATAAACAAAACATTGTGTTTTATTAAATAAACAAAATAGAATTGTTAAGTGTAAATAAAGCCTCTGAGCGTAAACATTATAAACATGTTAACCCTTTCATCTCGGGGTCGATTTTAGGCGTAGACGTCAGATTCTGACGTCTAAAATCGATCCCAGAGATGAAAGAGTAAAACTATTTTTACTGATTAAGGGTTAAACGACTGATTCACATATCCCAGCAAACAGGGGACGTGGATTCAATATTGGATTGATGTTGGGCCAACGTCGTTTACGGTGGACCAACATTATTCTGAAATTTGCTCAACGTCTCTTGTGGCTTGGTTTGCAAAATAAAATAAAACTAAGTTAACACAAAACGGTGATCATTGTTCTCTAGAAGCTGACTGACTGTCTACGATGCTTGCCCAGCTTTAAACAAGCATTGAACCAATGCTGGTAAAGTCACGCATCATGAGGTATGAGGTAATATCATCTTTCCACGCAAGGCTCGCTGCTCCCGACGTCCGTCTGCGACGTCGAGAGCAGCGAGCCTTGCGTGAGAAGATGGGTAATATAAACGGCTGCGTAACATAGGTGAATGCTCTGTTAACATTCGAGTTTCATTTGAAATAAACAAAACTTATCAAGCAACTTTTACCCGGAACAACTAATATGCATACATACTCACAGCAGATATAAACTTTATGTACGAATAGTACATCTGAAGAGAAGGAATATCTATTTTCCCACACAAGGCTCGCTGCTCCCGAAGTCTCCGTCTGCGACCTCGGGAGCAGCGAGCCTTGCTGTCAGGAGGATGGGAATATCATGCTTTGTGATTACAAGCTACCCAGCACACACAAAACATTTGTATAACATTTATACAATGTCGGACCAACGTCGAAGACGTTGGGTCGACGTTGTATAAATGTTATATAAATGTTTTGTGTTAGCTGGGTTAACCCTTCGAGCGCTAAGCACGACTAAAGTATTTTTTTATCTATTTTATTAAAAGATTTTATTCACTGATATTTGGAATTAAATCAGTGTTTAGACATCAAAATTTGCAATTTTTTGGTCTCAAATTAAACAAATATGAGTAATTTTCACCCACTTAAAGTTGTGAGACAACTTTAAGTGGGTGATAATTTAGATAAGATAACTTAGAGGGAAAGGGTTCATTCTTTGTAGTTATATATAATATATAATACCCGAGATATGGTAGAATGCTTAGAAAGACACAGTCATCTATATAGCTAAGGCAACCAATAAAAAGGGCGTACATAGACGATGGCGGGTATCGGGCTTATTGTAGCCTGTACAGCTTTTAATACTACACAAATCCTTGATACAAAACGCACCTAGCAGCTAAAAGGTTAGTTTGTTTCAATTATGGGCTTATCTTATATAATACCAGAGATATGTTGGAATGCATATGAAGACACACTCATCTATTTGGCTAAGGCAACCAATAAAAAGGGCTAACATAGCCTAAATGATGGCGGATATTGGGTTTATTGTTGCTTGCATAGCCTAATACCACACAAATCCTTAGTACAAAATGCACTTACCGGAATTCTTCGTCCTGATCATGTTGAGGGAGTTTGTACCTGCAAACACACATAAAAAAACATAATATATTAAATACATCTAATAAAACTGATATGTGTTCAAAATAATTGGATTTTGTGCCAAATTTTGTGAGCGAGTGTATGTTAATTTAAGTGACAGTGAATCAGATAATCTGTTTAAGAAAATCACTGTAAATGCTAATACCCTGCCACTTCCTTCTAAGAATAATCTAACACGTGTCCGCAAATGTAGATTGTACTGCAGTATATACAGCCGCAATCCAGATTTACAGTTCTGCAAAGCCAAAAGGCAGTATCTGCAGATATTGCTTTTTGGCTTTGCAGATATATCCGTGTATGTGTGTGTGTGTGTGTGGGGGGGGGGGGGCTGATTTAGTGGCTAACACTGCTGACTGTCACGCAAGAATTTACGGGCTCGTCACCCGCTCTAGTCTGAGTTATTTTATGTGTTTTCTTCTTATTTTGTTTAATCAATTTAGATTTAATAAGATTTGAAACATAATATTTTGGTTGTACATTGGACTTTTGATATATCGTAAAATATTTGGGCACTTCACATTATGTTTTTCGATATTTTAACATTTTCACCTTCAGCAAACCTTTGCAATAATTGTATTTTTATAAAAAAAATCATGTATTGCCATTATTGCCAATACATGTTTTTTTAATGTTTATTTTCCGTATACATTTTCATTATTGACTGACAAAAAGACCAAAAACGGCTATAGACGCGATTTAATATTAACCCTTTAACCGCCGGTGCCGCATATAATCGAGGTATCATATTTTATCAGCACATTAGGTACCACCTTTTAAACATGTTAAAGATAAAATGTGACATCAATCAACAATATTTGAAAAGAGTTGACCTCCTTTTTGTCAAATCTGAATAATTTTCACTCACTTGAAGTTGTGGGTCGCGTCAGCGAGACACAACTTAGAGTGGGTGAAAATTTAGATTGAATAATTTGGCGCCTCAAGGGTTAAAGAGCTGAAATACATTCGTGTAACCCATGGAGACCAAAGGGTTTTTTCAATTTAAATTCATTATAGTTATATGTCTTAGTTAGCTCTTTCCGAATCATTTGAATAGAGATCAAGCTACAACGAACCATTGACCCAATGCTGTTTCAACCCTTAATATAAAGCGCTGATTGTTTTTTATATAAAGCATGGATATAAAAGTGTTTTTTTATTCAATTTGAAATAATCATAAAATAAATTTCTTATTTAGCTCTTCCTGATTCATTTGAATACCTATGTTATGGGTCTACGGCTATTACAAATATTTTTACTCTTACTGTGCGGGAACCAACTTTAGAAGTCAGGATCAGACGTCTATAGTCGATCTCCGCACTGAAAGGGTTAAGGGTTAACTTGAACAGTTTCTAAGAAATAACCCTTCAAGCCCTAACGATGCATTATAACATTATCTTAAATATCTTTAGAATTAATTAATTGACCAAAACGTAGACGGTTTAGAGCGAACATTTTCATGCAACTGTGCTAATAATAATAATACTTTTTTTCAATTGCCACACACATCAAGTCATATCCATCCACTACAAATCTAGAATTGCGACAGCAATTCGCGGCATGTAGTGGATGAAGATGACAATGGTAAATCCAGGCTTGAATGGGTTAATAAAGTTCAGTGACCGATGAAGCCTGCGAGATATCAGAAATGTGTGCCGTGAGAATGATGAATCGATGATATCCCAGATAAAACTAGGTGAGACTGGTGGACTTAAGACAAAAATAACCTGATCTAAAGTCATAAAATACACCAAAAAATAACAAACTGAACATAAAGCTTGGCATATAGTTCCCAGTAGACAAATTAAATGAAATAAATGGAATTTTAGGCCACCTCTCTGCACATATAGGCTAAACTGGGCTAGGAGAATCTCTCGAGGATGGTAAGATAATTTAGATGACACTGCCCTCCAGACATAGGATTCGAAATTCGAGCCATGACGGTCTGAGGCCGAGCACACCACCTCTCGGTCACAGAGGTTCCACACAATATTATTTTTTACGCGCGAGCGGGGAAGAAACTTTTTTTCTTTGAAACTTGAAGGCCAGAGTAGGGATCGAACCCGCAATCTCCTCCGTAGCCGCCATCCAGATATCATAAGACGTTGTCTGAATGTTGGTTTAATTTTGGTTCATCGTCTTAAAACAACATTGTTTCAATGTCGTGTTTGCTGGACAGTCAACCTACGCTTGGTCCTGGCAAAACTTAATGGTGAATAAACTTTACAAGGCAACGTAAACTATTCCAATATTCACTCTCTTGAAGATCTACGTTGAGTAAAATTGTTTATATTGTTCAATTAGAGACCAGCACTTGTGATTCACGGCATTTAACCCTTACGGCACTAACTTAAATAATTTAAATGTTAACATTTATTTTCAATTTAATCACATGTTTTTAATTTGAAACGAAATATATGTATATCTTTATCCACAAACACTCATTTCATTCCCAATAACAGTGGTTTAATCGGATAATCAAATATATTAAAACAACAATACACGCGCTCAGCCGGTTAACCTTTTCACTGCAGGGACCGGCTTTCTAAGTCAGAATCTGACGTCTGTAGACATCAGATTCTGATATAGAAAGCCGGTCCCCGCGCTGAAAGAATATTAAAACATTTATAATGGCCGTAGCCCCATAACATAGGTATTCAAGTGAATCGGAAAGAGCTAACTAAGACATTTATGATGATTTCAAATTAAAAAAAACATTTGATCTTTATGGTTTACACAAATATATTTCAGCGTTTTAATGGTTAACAAAATATTTCGCTGTTGGGTTTGTTGATAAGCATGATGGAAGAAAAATTAAACGTTCATGATTATATTGATCTTGATTGGCTATTAAATATGTATTGTTGTTAGATTCTGAGCCAACGTTTTAGACGTTGGCTCGATGTTGAATCAACATTGGTAATATTAACGCTTAACCAGCCTCTTTAACTTATTTAAATTTATACCCACTTAACGTTGTGTCTCTCTAAAGCGCCCCACACCTTACGTGTCTCTCTACAGCGCCCCACACCTTACGTTGTGTCTCTCTACAGCGCCCCACACCTTACGTGGTGTCTCTCTACAGCGCCCCACACCTTACGTGGTGTCTCTCTACAGCGCCCCACACCTTACGTGGTGTCTCTCTACAGCGCCCCACACCTTACGTTGTGTCTCTCTACAGCACCCCACACCTTACGTGGTGTCTCTCTACAGCGCCCCACACCTTACGTGGTGTCTCTCTACAGCGCCCCACACCTTACGTGGTGTCTGTCTACAGCGCCCCACACCTTACGTGTCTCTCTACAGCGCCCCACACCTTACGTGGTGTCTCTCTACAGCGCCCCACACCTTACGTGGTGTCTCTCTACAGCGCCCCACACCTTACGTGGTGTCTCTCTACAGCGCCCCACACCTTACGTGTCTCTCTACAGCGCCCCACACCTTACGTGGTGTCTCTCTACAGCGCCCCACACCTTACGTGGTGTCTCTCTACAGCGCCCCACACCTTACGTGGTGTCTCTCTACAGCGCCCCACACCTTACGTGTCTCTCTACAGCGCCCCACACCTTACGTGGTGTCTCTCTACAGCGCCCCACACCTTACGTGGTGTCTCTCTACAGCGCCCCACACCTTACGTGGTGTCTCTCTACAGCGCCCCACACCTTACGTGTCTCTCTACAGCGCCCCACACCTTACGTGGTGTCTCTCTACAGCGCCCCACACCTTACGTTGTGTCTCTCTACAGCGCCCCACACCTTACGTGTCTCTCTACAGCGCCCCACACCTTACGTGTCTCTCTACAGCGCCCCACACCTTACGTGGTGTCTCTCTACAGCGCCCCACACCTTACGTTGTGTCTCTCTACAGCGCCCCACACCTTACGTGTCTCTCTACAGCGCCCCACACCTTACGTGGTGTCTCTCTACAGCGCCCCACGCCTTACGTGGTGTCTCTCTACAGCGCCCCACACCTTACGTGGTGTCTCTCTACAGCGCCCCACACCTTACGTGGTGTCTCTCTACAGCGCCCCACACCTTACGTTGTGTCTCTCTACAGCGCCCCACACCTTACGTGTCTCTCTACAGCGCCCCACACCTTACGTGGTGTCTCTCTACAGCGCCCCACACCTTACGTGGTGTCTCTCTACAGCGCCCCACACCTTACGTTGTGTCTCTCTACAGCGCCCCACACCTTACGTGTCTCTCTACAGCGCCCCACACCTTACGTGTTGTCTCTCTGCAGCGTCCCACACCTTACGTTGTGTCTCTCTACAGCGCCCCACACCTTACGTGGTGTCTCTCTGCAGCGCCCCACACCTTACGTGGTGTCTCTCTACAGCGCCCCACACCTTACGTGGTGTCTCTCTACAGCGCCCCACACCTTACGTGGTGTCTCTCTACAGTGCCCCACACCTTACGTGGTGTCTCTCTACAGCGCCCCACACCTTACGTGGTGTCTCTCTACAGCGCCCCACACCTTACGTGGTGTCTCTCTACAGCGCCCCACACCTTACGTGTCTCTCTACAGCGCCCCACACCTTACGTTGTGTCTCTCTACAGCGCCCCACACCTTACGTGTCTCTCTACAGCGCCCCACACCTTACGTGGTGTCTCTCTACAGCGCCCCACACCTTACGTGTCTCTCTACAGCGCCCCACACCTTACGTGGTGTCTCTCTACAGTGCCCCACACCTTACGTGGTGTCTCTCTACAGCGCCCCACACCTTACGTGGTGTCTCTCTACAGCGCCCCACACCTTACGTGGTGTCTCTCTACAGCGCCCCACACCTTACGTGTCTCTCTACAGCGCCCCACACCTTACGTGTCTCTCTACAGCGCCCCACACCTTACGTGGTGTCTCTCTACAGCGCCCCACACCTTACTTGGTGTCTCTCTACAGCGCCCCACACCTTACGTTGTGTCTCTCTACAGCGCCCCACACCTTACGTGTCTCTCTACAGCGCCCCACACCTTACGTGGTGTCTCTCTACAGCGCCCCACACCTTACGTGGTGTCTCTCTACAGCGCCCCACACCTTACGTTGTGTCTCTCTACAGCGCCCCACACCTTACGTGGTGTCTCTCTACAGCGCCCCACACCTTACGTGGTGTCTCTCTACAGCGTCCCACACCTTACGTGGTGTCTCTCTACAGCGCCCCACACCTTACGTGGTGTCTCTCTACAGCGCCCCACACCTTACGTGGTGTCTCTCTGCAGCGTCCCACACCTTACGTGGTGTCTCCCTACAGCGCCCCACACCTTACGTGGTGTCTCTCTACAGCGCCCCACACCTTACGTGGTGTCTCTCTACAGCGCCCCACACCTTACGTGTCTCTCTACAGCGCCCCACACCTTACGTGGTGTCTCTCTACAGCGCCCCACACCTTACGTGGTGTCTCTCTACAGCGCCCCACACCTTACGTGTCTCTCTACAGCGCCCCACACCTTACGTGGTGTCTCTCTACAGCGCCCCACACCTTACGTTGTGTCTCTCTACAGCGCCCCACACCTTACGTGGTGTCTCTCTACAGCGCCCCACACCTTACGTGGTGTCTCTCTACAGCGCCCCACACCTTACGTGGTGTCTCTCTGCAGCGCCCCACACCTTACGTGTCTCTCTACAGCGCCCCACACCTTACGTGGTGTCTCTCTACAGCGCCCCACACCTTACGTGTCTCTCTACAGCGCCCCACACCTTACGTGGTGTCTCTCTACAGCGCCCCACACCTTACGTGGTGTCTCTCTACAGCGCCCCACACCTTACGTGGTGTCTCTCTACAGCGCCCCACACCTTACGTGTCTCTCTACAGCGCCCCACACCTTACGTGTTGTCTCTCTGCAGCGCCCCACACCTTACGTGGTGTCTCTCTACAGCGCCCCACACCTTACGTGGTGTCTCTCTGCAGCGCCCCACACCTTACGTGGTGTCTCTCTACAGCGCCCCACACCTTACGTGTCTCTCTACAGCGCCCCACACCTTACGTGGTGTCTCTCTACAGCGCCCCACACCTTACGTGGTGTCTCTCTACAGCGCCCCACACCTTACGTGGTGTCTCTCTACAGCGCCCCACACCTTCAAGTGTGAAAATCACTCATGTTTGTTTAATTTGAGAGCAAATATCTGCAAATCTTGATGTTTAAACACTTTTCATTCCTAATAATAGTTATTTAATCAGCTAATAAAATTGACTAAAACGTATATAGTCGGGCTTAGCGCTAAGCCCTTTCAGCTGCTCAGCGCGGGACCGACTTCAGACGTCAGAATCTGACGTCTATGGACGTCAGATTCTGATGTTTAAAGCCGATCACCGCCCTGAAATAATTAAAATGAATCAAGGATTTAGACCCATAACATAGGTATTCAAATGAAGCGGAAAGAGGTAACTAATACATTTATGATGATTAAATTGAAAATAACCCTTTGGTACATGGTTTATACAAACATATATCAGCACTGTAAGGATTAAATGGTTAATGTTTGTTCACTGTAATGACACTCACCTAAAGGACGTGTAATCCAGTCAATCTGTCTGGATGGAAATCTGACGAACATCATCCGAACAGTTTGTCCGCCGTCAAGGTCAACGGATTAATCACATCCGACCAATCTGGAGACCACTTTATATCTGTTATAGTCTTACAATATATCTGGATAGTATAAATCTTTGTATTAAATGTAATCCAGGGTAGCACTTTATATCAGATGTAATCAAACACGATATCTGTACAATCTGTCACTTTATGTCCAATATAATACAGCACGATGTCTGGACAGGGGATCGATTTACACCCAATATAACCTTCCAAGATGTCTGGTTTATGGGATCACTTTTGTATCAGATATAAGCAAACAGGATTTCTGGACAGATCACTTTATATTATTGATATCTTTATAAATTGAGTTGGGATAATAGATGATGTCTCGGATGTTATAATCCGGTCAGATTTAGGTGCCAATCACGGGAGTGGAATCTGACATGTTGTCATCTACATCAGTGAAATCTGCAGAAGTTACGCGGCAGCTACGCGGAGTATTGTAGTTGTCATTTATATATTGTAGGATCGTCAGGGCAAGAGATGTGAACATTCACTCTGAAGATGTAGTGAATGATCCAGTTAATCCAGGGGTAAAGCGTATCCACCATAATCCAGCAAATCGTGATAATAACGGTTAATCATATAACAATTATTATATCCTGACAATTGTATCTGGTCATAAATCAGGACAAATCAGAGTTATATTATGAAATATTACACATCAATAAACTTAGATCCGATTAATGTTTTTTTGTGTGTTGTCTGTGTCAGAATCGTATGAATAACATTACAGAAGAGATCCAGTATTGCCCTTGATAGGATGTCGTGCTCTCGGATTCAGATCCGTGAGATAGTAACTGATCAATATATGACTTGTGAGAGTAGAGTTTCTGGTTTCTCTGTCAGTCAGTCTTCTGAAATCATAAAAGATAAACATATAAGTTTCCTTGTCTCCATTATCCTGCTCTGCTAAGCCAAAAGGCAGTATCTGCTTACATATACGATATGAATCAAGTTTTAAGCCAAACTAAAAACCCGCCAATATAATCTATCATAGCAGGGTTATCATATATTTCAATGTATTAAATATGTTTATCTTATATTCACAAATCCATAGTGACCACTATCCTTACAACGGTGCAAATAATTGTGTGTACCAAAGTTTTTTTTTAATTTGAAATCATCGTAAATGTCTTAGTTAGCTCTTTCCGCTTCATTTGGATACTTATATACCACACTGTATGTTATTGATCTACTGTCATTAGACATATGCTGTTCTTTCAGTGCGCTGATCGCCAGCGAGACACAACTTCAAGTGGGTGAACAAATTAAATAAGATAAGTTGGCGAGTAAAAGGTGAAGTTGTTAGCGAGGAATTAGGTAAGAAGATTAGAATACGTGATTTCCTAGCAGACAATTATAACACGTACAGATGTATATATGAAGAGTTAAATGAAGGCGTTGATTGATTATTAATACAAATCGTTATTTTCTCTGGTGCCTGGCGAAATTTTTACGTGATTATTCCATATCTTCTTTTCACTTTATTGTCTCTTCTGATTGATGCTGATTGCTAACTGATTTAATTCCAGCCAAGCCATCTAATTATTTCTCAATCATTTTTTTCTCACGCATATTTTTTTCTAACAATTTGTGTTCGTTTTGATGAATTTGCGAAATATCTTCAGCAAAGGGAAGGATCAGAAGACAATAAAAAATACTTGACATAACATAAAATAACGTATCGGGTGATGGCTCACATTATTAATGCCCAGAGGACTGCTGGTAAATAGCAGGTGCCGCACCGACACCACAAGCAAATACGGGTTTATTAATCAGGTTCGTATAGTAGGCCTAAATAAAGACGTTGACGCCATTGGTCTGTTTATTTTTGAGTCCGCATTAAAAAAAATGGCGATATTCGATTTTATAAGCATACATCTTACATTAATGCAATGTAAAATGGCCTCGCTGTAGCTGTTGGATTTAATTGCATATTTAAATAAAATCGATTTTACGTGAAACCACTTCATATTACAACAAACGAATTTCTTGACTTGTCAACCCACATCAGTTCTGAGCTCTCTGTAGTAACAAATATAACATGTATAAAGATGCGGAGGTATGCACTGGATGTACGTGAAAGTAGACTAGCTGATCACTCATTTACATGTGGATCATCAATAATACACTTATTCTATCGCGATCAGTATTTATACTCAGAGTTTCAACAATTAAATTGAAGGTTAAAACGATCGGCTTTCCCAACAGTACATAAATCATTTGAACACAAAGAACGGCAATAATCATTATGATATTTTACATTTTTATTAACAATGTGAATAACTCATTATGAAGATAAAAGAAGTCTCCGATTCGACAAATTCAAACAATTTCCACTCGCTTGAAGTTATATATCCCGTAATTATCTCATACATCGGTATCGTCGACGGTCTTCGTCATTCTGGTTAATCAAGCAACGTGTAAAAGTTTCTTGTCAATTAAGTTGCGTTAGAGACACCATACAATATAAATATATATTTGAATGTTGTACCCCCCCCCCCCCCTAGGTTTGACTAATGTATCTGATTAATTTATATTTTTTATTTAACAACGCCCTTATGACAGTTTTCGACATTGCAAAATATATGTGGTAAAGTACACAACACTGCAAACAATCCAACTAATTTATGATTAGGTGCTGGAAATATACCGAAACGCCGCATTAAACATGTTAAATATTCCGAGAAATAAAAACCAAACGTAACAATATTAGTGGTATATGTAAAACAAGAATGAATATTTTAATGACAAAAATTATATAGCATTTTCAGCTGATTGTATTGTAAAAAAATGATGATATTCTCCAATAATATGTATTTAAACCTGTGAGTCCAGTGCTCGCGCATTGAGAACAGCCGAGAGGATAGTGTCTGGTTTGCTAAGATTTATGAGTGTTATTCTTAGCTTTATGATCACACAGCGTGCCGTCTCTGATTGGCTGCGCACAGCCTCCTTCTGGTTTGGCTCAGTATGGCACGCTGACGGTGTCATTAATCAGCATGTAAGTAATATAGCACTGTTTGTTTGTCTGCAAGACCAGGTCTACAGGATCTACGACCATGGCCCCCCTCTGCGCTCAGTAATCACAGTCATAGTCTGAACACGTATATATATACAAACAAACGTAGAAATCAAGTTATGTCTTTGTATGAATAAAACAGGTCAATTATATAAAATGAATCTTGGTGTAAAAATGAATGAATGGGGTTTTAGGCCGCCTTTGTGCTTATATAGGCTAAACTGGGCTAGGACATCCTCCTGAGGATGATGAGATGCCCTCCAGATACAGGATTCTAAATTCGAGCCACAATATTGAATTCTTACGAATGAGCGGAGAAGGAACCTTTCGTGTCTTTGATACTTGAAGGTGAGAGTGGGGTTCAAACAACGTGACTCATATAATACACTAATTCCATGTGCATGGTTATTTTTATGTTTTAGTGTCATCTAGAGGTCAATAGACAATATATAGACAAGATGGCTGCCAATAGCCGCCATTAAAAAGTGGTATATATTCACACACTTTGCTCATTTTCCCATGCGCTACTGCTCAGATTAAAGACTAATATTCCCAAGGAACTGTTGAGCCAAGTTCAAAAGTTGTTTCGCATGAGCTGTTTTGCAATACACCTAAATTGAGATTCCGTCAATTCATGCTTTTAAAATATGTAATAAATGTATCCTCCTCAAGGCAATTATACGAATCCTTACTTCAAATTCACAATTATCTTTATCGATCTTTATCGTTGATCTTCCTCATCTATGGGATGGTATATTAGTCCATGACTTAGTGCAATAATGTTGAGCAATATGGTCGTAGATGGTCATTACGGATACACGGACATAAAATGGCAAACAGAAATGAAAACTGTAAAGCTGAAGTTGTAGCCATCATTAAAAGTCGTCTGAACATTAATGACATTTCGGAGGCAGACATCGATGCTGCCCACCGCATCGGGCGACCTCGAAATGACAAACCTCGGGCAATTATAGTGAAATTCTTCCGCAGAGATGACAAACAATGTGTTATTGGAGCGAGACGAAAACTGAAACACTCCGATTACGTCATCACAGAGGACCTAACAGAACTGAATCAAAAATTATTAAACCGAGCTAGAATCCACAGTGACGTCTCGGCAACATGGTCATGGAATGGCAACATATGGTGTATTACACATTCTTAACATAAAATTAAACTAAATCCTTATGACAACATAAATGAAACCATCGCCAATCAAACGAAAACTGCTCAGAGCGTCAACCGAATCTCCTCTGCTAGGCCCACTACACTGCCACAGACAGGAACCCGTCAATTTGGAGCTTCTCCTACTCGCCCCACAGATAATAATATGATACCTGCTCAGACACTTCTCTTTGGCAGCGAGAGCAAAGCTGTATCCACTGATGATAACATTACCACTACAACTGTGAGTACTTCTACACCCACCAGTGGTAGTTCCTCTGATAAAAATGTAAAATTTAACAGAGATGTCAATTTTGTTACGACAAATTCCAGCTCTGTTGTTCCAGCTGCACCTGCCACTGTCAACAACATGAACACCACCATTGACGAAGAACTACTGGGCGCCACAGGAGGTGAACCATAACTGTCTCAATAATAATTAAAATTTCGCCATGAACTATCTGCACACGGGAAAGTAAACGTATATACATTTTTGACACAAGGACTGTTTAAAATCAGATTTAAGTATGTCTTACCTTTCTCACACGTTTGTCTGTTAATACTGGTTGATGGTTGAGATTACTGAACATGAAATTCCCGACTGATAAACTGATGAACCATTATCATTGTAGGTACATATAAATCGCTTTCTTGTGTGCTATTTACAAATCACTATGTGCACATTATGTTTCGAAAATAACTGTTTTTGTTTCTTTTTTCTCATGTTGCTGTTTTTTCTGTTATTTTATTACTCTCATATGAAAATAAATAACCCAATTAGCAAACTGTTTGTTTATGCACCGTGCATATTGGTAAATGTACATGATTTTTCACAAAACCACTGGCGATATGTACCCATGATAATTATGCATTATTACCATTTTCGAAAAAAATCACTTTTTCATCATCAATCTTGAAAAACTCGATTATTGTGATATATTTCAAGATATATTTATGTACCCCATCATCATGCATATATCATTTGTATTTCTCAATTCCTGGTATTATATATTGACATTACTATACTTTACTCATGCTCACAAACTGATCGTGACTAATAACCTTAATAATAATTGTCTAACTCTCGTCAAATATGAAATCAAATGTAATGTTTCCTATGCAAACCGTTACTTCTCTATAATTTATTTGTATTGGCCTCGTCTCTCTGCCGCCATCGCCACGCCTAACATATATCGCTATATTCATACTTCACTATATTATAATTATCTTAACAATGAGTGCGACTAATGATATTTTAGAGAGGTATGGCGGCACAGAGGTAAATTCCCTAACGCATGTTATTGGCAATGATATTGAAATAGATATCTTAAATACCAATCAAATACCATCAGTTAAAAATTCCCCATATATGAACAATGAAGAATTTATATCCTTTTGTGGTAAGCATCAAAATAATTTTTCAATACTTAGTTTAAATATTCAATCATTACGCGCCAAATTCAATGAATTTGAAGTACTGGTTGAGACGCTACGAAATAATGGATGTAAATTGAGTATAATTTGCTTACAAGAAACGTGGTTGACTGAAAATAGTTCTTTAAGTGGTTTACAAATAGAAGGCTATGAGTTAATTTTTCAACCTGCTAGATGTAGCTCTCATGCTGGATTAGCCTTTTATCTAGGTACCGAATATAAATTTGAATTTTTGGAATTACATACCGACTCGACCTTCTGGGAAAGTCTTTTTATTAAAATAACTGGTAAAAATTTAAATAAATCTGTTATTGTTGGAAACATATACAGACCACCACGTAACCAGAACCATAATTACCAAGCTTTTATTCCCGATATCACTCCCATTCTTTCCACACTAAACACTCGTAATAGCGAAGTTATACTGGCTGGTGACTACAACATTGACTTACTAAAAATAGCAAGTAAACCTATTTTTTGTGAATTTTTAGACACAGTGAATTCTTTTGGGTTTTATCCTCAAATTACTCTTCCCACGAGACTTGCTGAACGCAGTGGATCATTAATCGACAATTTTTTCTGTAAACTATCACCCAAAATATGCAACAGTTCAACGTGTGTCCTGACTTCCAAACTATCAGACCATTTCCCTTATTACTTAAGTATTGAAAATATAACGCACATTAAACCTTCAACTAACTATATATTTACTTGCGACCAATCATCGGAAGCTTTGATGAAATTTAAAGAAGAAATAGAAAGAGCAGATCTTGTAGACAAGGTTACAAACAGTCAATCACTTGATCCAAATATAAATTATAAAATTTTTGAGGACATTCTCATTAATGCTAAACAAAATAATCTACCAGTTAAAAAGAAAAAAATAAACAAACGAAAACATAAGAAATCACCATGGATTACATCTGCTATTGTAAAATCGATTAATAAGCGAGATAAAATGTATAAAAATCTATGTAAAAGTCCTTTAGAATCAAATCATTATCGTATACTCATAAAATTTTTTAAAACATACAATTATATTTTAAGACGTACTATATTTATCGCTAAAAAACAATACTATTCACAAATATTTCTTAAATATAAGTCCGATTTTAAACAAACTTGGGCCACTATTTCTACAGTTTTAAATAAAAATAAAAAAAGACATAAAGGATTCGCAGATAATATTAACATAGCTGGCAATTTAACAAGCAATATGCTTGATATTGTAAACCGTTTCAATAACTATTTTGTTAATATTGGACAGGACATTTCTAGAAAAATCAGCCATCCAAAATCTCGTTCAAATAATTATTCAAATTATTTTAAAAATCCTACAAAAAAACGTTTGGTTTTTGAAAAGGTTACTGTGAGCAAAATTATTGACAGTTTAAAGCCTAAAACAAGTGCTGGACCAGACAATATTAGTAACAATTTAATAAAAATAATAAAACAGGAGATTGTTCCCTCATTAACCATAATAATCAATCAATCATTAGAAACAGGCATATTTCCAGACAGCCTAAAAATTGCTAAAGTTGTACCATTATTTAAAAAAGATGACCCCACTACTGTCAATAACTATCGACCCATTTCACTTCTCAATAGCATTTCTAAAATATTTGAAAGAGTTATCCATTAACAATTAAATTCATACCTTTTAAAAAATTATCTTCTATATGGAAGTCAATATGGATTTAGATCTAATCACTCAACGGAACTTGCAGCACTTGAATTGGTCGATAGAATATCAGGTGCTATGGATAGTGGGCAAGTTCCGCTAGCCATTTTTTTAGACTTATCTAAAGCCTTCGATACTTTAGACCAGACCATTCTCCTACATAAACTTAGCTTTCTTGGCATAAAAGACATGTATCTAAATTTACTGAGAAATTATCTATCTGACAGGAAGCAATACGTCGAAATTAATCAAATCAAATCAAATTTACTTCCAATCACCACAGGTGTACCGCAAGGATCCATTTTAGGCCCTCTATTATTTCTAGTATACATTAACGATTTATCCGAATCAACAAAATTGTTTAAGTTAATTTCCTATGCGGACGATACCACTTTTTTAATTAACCTTAACAAACAGGACATGACAAATAGACAAATACTAGAGACAAAAATTAACTCCGAGATGAAAAAAGTCGCTGATTGGCTGGCGGCTAATTTGTTATCACCAAATTGCCACAAATCCAAATTCATGTTATTTTATATACCCCCCAGAAAGATTCATATACCGAATATTAAGCTTAATAACAATGACATAGATCATGTGAATGAATTCAACTTTTTAGGCCTACTTATAAACAATAATCTCACTTGGAAAACACATGTTAATAAAATATGTAACAAAATGTCCCAGTCTGTGGGAATAATAAATTGTTTAAAGACTACGTTACCCAATAATATACTACTAGCACTGTATAACACGTTGATTCTACCACACATACATTACTGTATTCTTGCGTGTGGGTATGATTTCAAACGGGTATATAAACTTCAAAAAAGGGTTCTTAGAATAATTGATAAATGTCCTATATTTAGTCATACAGACCCAATATTTATAAAATTTAACCTATTAAAAGTCAATCATATTTTTGAACTCAACCAACACAAATTTGTTTTTAAATGTATCCACAGTAATGTACCCGATTTTTTTAAAGATTTTTGTCCAGACCAGATCACCAACTTACACAATTACAATACCAGGAATTGTTTAAATATTAAACAAATTGACACCAGAAGGGAATTTCTCAAAAAATGTTTACGATACGATCTAATTCAGAAAATAAATCATAAAATATAAAAATATAATTCATGATAAAGTTCAAACACATAGTTTTAAAGGTTTCTCTAATTATATAAAAAAATACTTTATAACTTTATATTCAAGTACGTGCAACAATGCACAGTGCCAATATTTAACTGTTATTTCTTATTTATTAGAATTTAAAAATCATTATATTTTTCATATGTATATATGTTTATTTCATTTTAAAATTGTTGTTGTCTGAACGTTTTGCGGTGGCTCTTTTGCTAGCGGTCCCGATCGACCTTAAAAAGAGTCTACAGACCACCAATGTATATATATTGTTGTGTAATTTTTTTCTTTGTCAAAGGTCAAATAAATACTATCTATCTATATTATTGTTCCAAGCAGATGATGCTGTTAAAATACTAAAAAAAGATATTGCATTACAAAATATATTGCATGTACATGTAGATCAGTGGATTGTATTTTTGCTCAAACAAATAAATATGTGCATGACTTCCAATGAATTTTCTTGTGATGCTGATACATATTAAATTAATACTAGAAGAATAACTCAAAGTGATTTTCAGCTCATATAAGCTTGTATGACCTTAACTGACGTTTGATCATAATGTTATTTCGTGCCTCACATTGAATATTTTAGTGGTCATACGACATACAACAACATATCCTAAACTATTATGAGTTATTTCCTTATTCTCTTCATCATATTGAGTTTCAGTTGCTAATGGATTTATCAATTTGTTTGATAACCTTAAATAAGCTTCATGTGCTTAACATTTTTGTCCCCCCCCCCAACTGAATAAAATGCTGACAATATTTTACTGAAACAAAACATCTTACTGAACACTTTTAAGACTTTGAACAAAAAATACTATTACAATATCTCCAAAATATACACACGATAATTACCAAAATATGTATAATTTACAAAAAACAAGTACATTTGGTTTTCAAAAAAGAACACGGGGAAACTAGGGGCATTTTGTCAGTGTGTTCCTTACTACATTTGGAATCACTGTAGAACAAAATAGCTTTTACAGAATTATTTCCTGTTTGGTTAATATTGTACCTAATGCTCCTGGACTCTATAGCCCCCCAATTATTCAGACAGCTCAGCCATATCGAACTGTGCTGAGTCGATACCAATCTACATGATCCCCAAGGTGATGCGGCTAAAAGGTAGAGAAAATAAATGCTCCTTATCTTGCATGTCTTACACCTGTGCTTCTGCAGCCAGATATCATCTCTCAACTAACCCAGCATTGGTACAACATTGTACTAGCTTTGGTCGAGCTCCTAAACACGATACAATAAACGAAAGCTGGCTTAATGTTGGGCCAGCGTGGCAGACGGTGGGTCAATATTAGACCAACATTGGGTCAACGCCTCTTGTTTGCTGTTACTGTTATCGTTGGAAAATATGCTATAATCTTTCAGAAAGCAAAATTAATGGTTTATCGTTGTTTTAGTGCTGGCATATCGTCTGACATGCTGGGCAAACGGTAAAACAGCTTTTGCCGTATTTTTATAACGTTTTGACTCACTCCATTTTAGCCCTGTACCCGCCAAAGAATCTTATATAAATTTGTGTCTCGCTACCGCGACACACAACTTAAAATCTGTGAAAATTACTTATATTTGATTAATTTTAGACAAAACAATATATTATTCCCAATAACTGTGATTGAATATGATGATACAATGGGTATCAAAAACTAACCTAGTCGTGATTAGAGCTTAAAGGTGGACAAGTGGACAAGAACCAGAAGGCGCTGAGATCAGTCAGGTGTTCATAGCTTGGGAAAACTATGGTGCCGTGCAAAAGCAAAATGAATTTGCAAGTGGGCAGATACATGTACTGCCATTTGCCTTTGCAGAGCAGTATAATGGTGCTGATAATCTGCTAAAATCTTGCTCGACAGTTTATTTGGCCAGAAGGGAGATGCGTGCCCGTGCCCATCTGATAACTTTTTCAGGGCGGGAAACGTCTTCAGACCTCAGAACATAACGTCTGAAGACGGTCCCTGTATATAAAAAAACACACATAAATAATGGCCGTAGACCCATACATAGGTATTCAAATTAGGCAGAAAGAGCTACATGTAACTAAGACATTTATAATAATGGTTTAAAATTGAAAAAAACGCCTGTTGTTTGAATGTTTTTTACAAACCCATTTCAGGTTGTAAGGGCTGAGTGCGGGGCAGAGTGATATATTGCGTTGTAAATGACGAATATTATACGTTCATGTAATAAATGTTGTGATAATGGATCAATCCCAATATCCTTTTAAAATGAAAAGAATGGGGTTTTAGGCCAACTTTGTGCAAATATATGCTAAACTTGACCAGGAGAACTTCTTGAGGTTGGTGAGATGAATGAGATGAAACTGCCCTCCAGACACAGGATTCGAAATTTGGGCATTGGCGGTCTCAGGCCGAGCACGCTACCTCTCGGCCATGGAGACTCCCCACAATATTGAATATTTACGAATGAGCGGGGAAGAAACATTGTGTTTCTTTAAAACTTGAAGTATCCTTTTAATCTAACGCGATATACAAGCAATATACTTGATGAGATTACTTTTTTTTCACTAGATGTATGTTATTCAATTCAAAATAAGAATAGTTTAAGTGTACTATGCAACTACCTGAACTCAATTACGACTATATATGGGCTTAAGTATTTATATTATCGTTTTTAAAGGCGGAACGCGTCTTTTCAAATTATTTGACTATTAATGCTTAGTCAAATTGTGTGACTTGCGTAAGCGTGTCAAATACAGCATTTCATGCAAGCGAATATCTAAATGATTACTATCACAATTTTAATACTTTTTTTAACTTCAAAACCCCAACAAAATTATTGTAGTGTTCAGTGTGGACTTTCTATTTTACCAGAACAAATGCAAGAATAAGTCATTAGAATTAACACAATAATAACATGTGGTTGCAGTGTTAGATTATTTCACTTCTTACCAGGTAAATTATTTAAACATATATTAATAACAATAAAGATTCATATACTACTAAATACTACTAAATTGACTAATTTATTACTTTGTACCTATAACGAAAATAATCAGTTGATATGTGTATTCGATTGGGTGGCAGAATGTAAGTGATATTACACCCGAGAGAGGTATAAACTCAGCATCGCTAAAAACTGACTTAATCCGGTGATTTAGCAGCACATTTCTCGTCAGATGAGGCAATATACGTGGCTCCAGGGATGATAGATGTCAATCTGTGTATCCATAAACAGCATCAAATGCACAGAAACACGATGTCTTAGAATATAGGCCAGGAGATGTGACTAAAGATAGATACCACAACGATATGGCATGACTGTGGAATGCAGAATGATTGAGTGTCGTATTTGAGGGTCATGAATATATGTTGGAAAACTTTACAAAAATCGAGCAAATATCGCGAGATTAACCCTCTTGACATCCTATCCTATTTTTATTCACCTTGAGTTGTGAATTGTGCCAATTTGCATCTGAAGGTGAATATAATGTTCTAATTTATATAAATTCTCATTGCGGTAAAATGAATTGAAATGAATGGGGTTTTAGGCCACCTTTGTGCACATATATGCCAAACCGGGCCAGGAGAACCTCTTAAGAATGATGAGATGAATGAGATGACACTGCCCTCAAGAAAAAGGATTCGAAATTCGTGTCCTGAAGGTCACGGGGGCTCCTCAAAATATTGAATCTTTACGAATAAGCGGGGTAGAATTTTTTTTCTTTGAAACCTGAAGGCCAGAGTGGGGTTTGAACCCGCGATCTCCGACTTACCAAGCATGCAGCTTTAACCACTGCACCATGGCCCCCTCCCTCCCATAGCGGCATAATCTGATAAAACCAAAAAATAGAAGCTCAGAGAACGAGATTGTTGTGGTGGATTATTTTATACATTCCAAATATGTCATGTGGTATGTACACACGATGCTGAAGCTTAAATGGCTGTACATCATATCCGGCGTGCAAAGCCAAAAGGCTGCTTACCTGTAAAGTAAGTAGCTACCCCCTGTTGGCTTGACACAGCATATGTGGTCCAATCTTTTTCAGATATTTTACTATCGTTTTTTTACACAAACATTCGATATTGAATTTTCGACACAATTACTAAAAACGGCGATTGAAACATGAAAATACGATGGTAAAAGGCATGGCATATCAGCGAACCGGGGGCTGAGTCAGGCCCAGACTGCTATTAAGGCATGGCATATCAGCGAACCGGGGGCTGAGTCAGGCCCAGACGGCTATTAAGGCATGGCATATCAGCGAACCGGGGGCTGAGTCAGGCCCAGACGGCTATTAAGGCATGGCATATCAGCGAACCGGGGGCTGAGTCAGGCCCAGACTGCTATTCTTACTCAGATATCCTGATCTTATTATATGCAGTTCAATCTCTGAAATAATGGATTAATTTGTCGTAGCCAGCAGTTGTATAAATGACACGATGGGAATTGGTATTGTGACATTACATCAGCACTGGTCGAGTTGATTGGAGTTGCTATCCAATTAATAAACATACTGGGTGTAGTGCGTAGTTTTATCGGTGTCATTTGCCATCACCCATCAAAGTCATAGCATACGTATTATATGTGTATAGTACTGCCTTCTACCTTCTCGTTCAATATCATAGGAGTTTATATGTCAAATCATTATGTTAGCTGAATTTTTAGTTCTCATTTATTGCAAAGCAATACAATGGAGCGAATATTGACAAAAACCTAGTTCTATAAACAGATGCAGATTAGAGAGTAGGACTAATTATTCATCAAATCCACGCGGAATTTAATCGTCAGAAGCGTGGTTTTGTAAAATGGGCTACAATCTTGCCGATGGAGAGAATCTATTCTTCACCAAATTAGATGTGACTAATACGCGTCCGAATGAGTTACCTCTAGTGATACATGGCGCTGACAGCAAGATACGAAAGGTACAAATCACCATGCAGTGTACTGATGTAAGCAGAGAGAGTGAAGAAGGAAATCGCGGAAAGTATCACCTGTGCACTGCAAAGTCAAATGGCAATATATGCCTGCTCGTATGGTAAGCAAATATTGCATTTTGGCTTTGCATGTATCACGATTGAACAAATGTGTTTTCTTTAGCCAGATATGCAAGTTTAAGATTAATGTACTCTAAATTGTAAAGCAAGGTACTAGTAGTAAGGTAGTTCATCATATGAAAATGTAATGGCTTATAAAAATATTTTGAAAAAAACCACATGGTTAAAATACAAATACTTATTCCCCCCCTAGCATGTGGAGAGTCGTATAGGACACTCATTTCAGTGATACATACGACTCTATAGATGCTAGAGGTCGACATTATATATTCAAGGCGTAGTGAGAAGCACACAGGTTGTTTAACATCAGCGTCCAGGTAGATTCGCTGGAGAGTACTGGATCGAGGGATAGATTTTACTGTCTAGTGATAGTACACAGCTGAGTAATTTATAGTGAGCAACTGCTACATTGACCAGAATAAATAGCATCTAGCAAAACAAATATGCAGTGTAATTGGTTTTAACAACACTGAGAAATTTTTGTCGGAGTATTCCAATAAAGTCAACATCACAAATTTCAATGCTGGCTAAGAGACAAAACAGCAAATGTCGCTTAAATAACGTGTATATCACTCTATTAGGCTTAGAACATACAATATTTTGGTATACTTTGCAGAATAAATAGTAGGCCCTGTTGAGTCATAATCAAACTAATAGCCAGTATAATAGCTTTTTTAGCTCAAAGTGACATAGGGGCCTATGGCGGTTATAGGATTTTTAAAGTAATGTTTGAGAGATTGCAGTTTAGAATGTCCCGTTTACATTAAAAAAATACGCTCCTGGTTGCTTCCTGAAATAATATTTATTGTCAACCACGTTTGCTTACTATTTTGTATATCTATCATTTTGTAATATGCATTAGGATGTCTAACCTACTTATGTTAATCAAGTCTACTATATAAAAGCAAGCCGTCGGCCGTGATAACACAGTACACACAAAACATTTGTATAACAGATGTTAGGCAAACATATGTAAATATTATACAAATGTTTTGTGTGTACTAGGTAGCTGATTCTCTTATGCGATAGTATGTGATAGAACGTGATACGGTGCAGTAAAAGACCATATTTAGTCCTGGTGTCCTTTTGCTATATAGTATATTATGATGGCCAATGTATGTAAAATATGGGGGAATAACACTACAACACTCAGCGTATATCATCACACGAAAACTGCTTAGATTTAAATGAAGCACAAATAACGCATTCTTATCTAGCATCAGCTGCTACGTGATTCATTATAACTATGAGAGATAGTATTTTGTAATGTATTTCTGTAAGTGTTTCATTAGAGCTCATTAGGATGTATATTTCGTTTGGTCTCTTACCGATACCTTGATTTGACTGATTGAAGTAGAAGAATAAGCACGTAACTGTGAACTGTGCAGACATCTGTAGTGACGGCTTGATGTATGAGGTGGGAGGTGAATGCTTAACAAATCTCTGTCCGCACAGAATCTGTGGTGATTCATCATCAATTGTCCAGACCATGAACCTGTCCACAGGCAGGTCACCGTGTGAAATACAGCACATTATCCGATTACCTTGTTATTGATAGCGAATAAATATTATTGAAATGTGCTTTCAAATATTCACATCATGGACAAAAACAACGGAAAGTAAACGAACTGTTACAGTAGTGGGTATACATATAGGGAACTATTTATCTTGTCTAAAAGAAGAGTGAAAGAAGAGTCATCAGAAATCAGTCATGACAATGACCACAAACATATGTTGCTTTGTAATGGTGCATATCAGACCATTTGTAACACTTTCCAATCTACATGTAATCTGTTAACTCTAGACTGATCATCCTGTAGCCAACGTGAGCCAGTTAGAAAATATCCAAAAACATTGGAGATGTATAAAATCGATTCTCGCTGAAAGGGTTACCACATATGAGAATACGTCAGAATGAACAGTGTCCAGTGAGAGAGCTCGACCCCTTAGATATAAAAGGGTGTATCTGCCACTTTGCAAAGTGGCAGATACACCCTTTCATATCTAAGGGGACGTTATATGAGTGAATAATTGTCAACCATTATGAACCATGGTGAACCATTGTGAACCATTGTGAACCATGGTGAACCATTGTGAACCATGGTGAACCATGGTTGACAATGGTTTACCATGGTCAACAATGGTTCACAATGGTTCACAATGGTTCACAATGGTTCACCATGGTCAACAATGGTTCACAATGGTTCACCATGGTCAACAATGGTTCACAATGGTTCCCAATGGTTCACAATGGTTCACCATGGTCAACAATTGTTCAACATGGTACACAATGACTCACCATGGTTCACAATCGTCCACCATGCTTTACCATGGTTCACAATGGTTCACCATGGTCGACAATGGTTCACCATGGTTTACAATGGTTCACAATAGTTCACAATAGTTCACAATGGTTCACAATGATTCACAATGGTTCACGATGGTTCACCATGGTTCACAATGGTTCACAATGATTCACGATGGTTCACCATGGTTCACAATGGTTCACAATGGTTCACAATGGCTCACCATGGTTCACAATTGTTCACCATGGTTCACAATGGTTCACAGTGGTTCACAATGGTTCACAATGGTTCACCATGGTCAACAATTGTTCTCCATGGTTCACAATGATTCATAATGGTTCACAATGGCTCACAATGGTTCTCCATGGTTCTCCATGGTTCACAATGGTTCACAATGGTTCACGATGGATCACAATGGTTCACCATGGTTGACAATGGTTCACCATGGTTCACAATGGTTCACAATGGTTCTCCATGGTTCACAATGGTTCACCATGGTTCACAATGACTCACAATGGTTCACAATGGTTCACAATGGTTCACAATGGTCCACAATGGTTCACAATGGTCCACAATGGTTCACCATGGTTCACCGTGGTTCACAATGGTTCACAATGGTTCACCATGGTTCACAATGGTTCTCCATGGTTCACAATGGTTCACCATGGTTCACAATGACTCACAATGGTTCACAATGGTTCACAATGGTTCACAATGGTCCACAATGGTTCACCATGCTTCACCGTGGTTCATAATGGTTCACAATGGTTCACAATGGTTCTCCATGGTTCACCATGGTTCACAATGGTTCACAATGGTTCTTCATGGTTCACCATGGTTCACAATGACTCACCATGGTTCACAATTGTTCACAATGGTTCACAATGGTTCACCATGGTTCACAATGGTTCTCCATGGTTCACAATGGTTCACGATGGTTCACAATGGTTCACCATGGTTCACAATGACTCACCATGGTTCACAATGGTTCACAATGGTTCACAATGGTTCACAATAGTTCACCATGGTTCACCATGGTTCACAATGGTTCACCATGGTTCACAATGGTTCACCATGGTTCACAATGGTTCACGATGGTTCACAATGGTTGACAATAGCTCTCCATGGTTCTCCATGGTTCACAATGGTTCACCATGGCTCACAATGGTTCACAATGGCTCTCCATGGTTCACCATGGTTCACAATGACTCACCATGGTTCACAATGGTTCACAATGGTTCACAATGGTTCACCATGGTTCACAATGGTTCACAATGGTTCACAATGGTTCACCATGGTTCACAATGGCTCACGATGGTTCACAATGGTTCACAATGGCTCTCCATGGTTCACCATGGTTCACAATGGTTCACAATGGTTCTCCATGGTTCACCATGGTTCACAATGGTTCACAATGGTTCACCATGGTTGACAATGGTTCACCATGGTTCACAATGGTTTACAATGGTTGAAATGGTGTAAAATCACATCGAAATAACCCACTACCCAAATATCACTGTCGTCAGATGTCAATTTGATCGAGTCAAAACTCAGTGAGAAATACATGATGAGATGTGGAGATGTAGAGTGATAGAAGATACAAGTTAGTGTGTTTTTGTGTGATATCTGTAACACACAACACAAATATTTACATAAAAAACAAGATAATTTTTTTTAATTAAATGTTCAATATAATAACATTGAATTTCATGAAGTTGAAAAACGTTTCTAACAAGGTTTAAAAATGTTCAGTGGTGGATGAAGAAATCAGGAGTGTGTATAGTGAGAATCTGATATTAATACATCAAATATGAACAACAAATCACGTTTAGCATGTAGTTTCCAGTCTATCAGGTATATGTCGGGTATCTATTTACATGTGTGAACTTGATAAGGCAGGTATCTGAAGTTACTGTATATTAAAACCTAAAGAACGAATTTAACTGTTGTGCTGCTGGAGCCGTATATAACCGGTTTCGAATAAGTTTCAGAGGAAATAAAAGGACACTGGAATCCATCACATATTTTGTGATAGATGCTCAGTTAATCGAAATATTATTTTCACACATGTCTATTTTTCATAAATAGTCATTTTTGTCATTTGAAGCTGGAAATTGCGTTAGCAATTCCAGCATTTTTCCAACATTTGTACTGCGTCTCTGTACCTCCACCCTTAACTTCAAGTGAGTAAAATGACAATAATTTGGACTCTCTGAAGCCCGAAGTTAACATCGGAATCTACATCCTCCACAAGCCACGTCTGCCGCTATTATCCACTTGTAGTGAAGGAAGATGACTCGAAGTGAATGACAATTAAAGCAAATCGCCATATAGTGTAACAACAGTTTATTTACAACAATTTTCGTTGTAACGCCACTAGGTGTAGCAAATCAAGTCATTTTCTGGGGAAGCAAAGTCAAGCGTTAATGCATCATGAGTGTCTAAAGGGATAACGAATGACGACAACGTTTGGTCTGGTTACTAGTTGACCAAATGATTCATCTCCAAAACATTGTAAAATTGGAATCAAAACATATGCCAATTTAACAACAATATAACAATGCTCATTTCTCCACCAAATTATCTCTAGTACATGCCAGGGGCATATGTCTTCATGTTTGCACATTATGCTAAGTTGTGGCACCATCATTTTCTATGTCTTCATGTTTGCACATTATGGTAATTCGTGGCACCATCATTTTCTCACTCAGAGAGAGCTACTGAACAAAAACACCTTTGGTGCCAATTTTTTAAAGCTATTTTTGTCCATTTGTTTCGCATTTTTATATAATGACACGCAAAGTACTAATTCAGCGCCATTTTTTAATTATAATTGTTTTAAACATTTGATGAACCATGTCATCTAGCACCTCAAAATGATCAGTGTGGACAATCGCTTACAACGGAAGTATCAGAAAAATGGTGTGCCAAATGGGGGGGGGGGGTTCCGGGGGCATTCCCGCCAACATTTTTTTTCAATCATTGATTAATCATGTCATGTGACACATCAAAATGACCAGTCTGACTCATAGTATATGATAAAATTAATTCTGTGTCTTCCCAAATGAGTTGCTGATAGGCAGTGATGACATCAGCCGAATAAATGGGAAGATTGATTATGGAACAAGAAAAGTGACATCGTTTGGTCAAAACTTCAGCATTACGCCATATATAGACTTCATCCCCAATACAGCCTCTGTGTGAGAGCTGTTGCCACCCTTGCATTAATGACGTCATGAAGGGGTATACATGAGTTTTTGACGAGGACCTTTTCAACCTTGGTCACTGCTACCTAATTACCCTCACTTAATGGCTGCTGACCCATTAAACTGATATGAGGCCTACTGTACACCCCTCTTAATAAGGGAAGTGGTCAACGATATGATAAAAACAGGTGTAATCTACATTTCAACTTCACCATTGGCGGCGCAAGTCACATTGACCCCCAAAAAGATGAATCATACCTAGATCTTCTGCAGCAACTACTGTGAGCTTAATGCGGTTACAGTAAAAGACCCAGACTCCTACTGCCTGCCAAGTTGTTTGCAACTGTAGATCTCCAAAGTGGATACTGGCAGATTCCAGTAGCACCAGAGTATCGATACAAAACAACATTCACTTGCCATAGCGGCCTATTTGAGTTTAAGCGAATGCCCCATGAACTGGCCAACGCTTCAGCCTCTTCCAACGCACCAAGGACAGAGGCGACATGGACTGACCAGTGTTGCTTTGTCTCCATTGATGATATAATCATATACAGCAGAAATGCTGTTGAGCACATTTACCACCTCAGGCTCGTCTCGGAAAGGCTTAGTGAAGCTGGCATGAAATAAAACCAGATGATGGTAAACAGAAGAGCATGACATATTCATCAGAATCTGAGGATTCAGCACATAGCCTGGCAGAAGGTGTAGTCCAATACATATATTTTATTTTCAGTATACTTGTCTCCTCACTTCACGCGTTGGAGGCCTATATACGACATATACGTGCTGAATTTTATTCTATTTTATTATTTTATATTTTTTTTATTGTAATTTGTGATTGTTATTTAGAGCTATGCATTCATCTATATGCATATTAACTGTTGCATTCATACGACCCTGCAAGGGGATCAAATTCTGTTTGGCTTAAAAAAATGGATCTTCTATCCAAATTTGTCGGCCATCTTGGATTTTAGGGTATGTGCTTCAATACCAAATTGACGTCAGAAATAGATTTCTTGTGGTCGAATTAGTCAAAAAAAAGTGTATTTTTTCAAATTTGTAGCTTTTAAATGTCAAAAATTATTTTTTCATAATGGCACAGGCGGCCATTTTGGATTTCCGCCTCTAGAAAAAAATGCCGGGATTTTTGCGAGGGATACTGGGGCTAAATATTTTTTAAAAGGTTCAAGAAAGTCAAATCAATCACCAAAAAATCTTAGCTACTACAAGTCGATCATTTCAGTTATGATGTTGTCAATGACATCACCAAAATGATATACTTTACCAGATACAATTCGAGATTATATACTCAGACAAAATTGTGTAGGGAAAGAAGGACTTTGTCCAAATTTGAATTATTGGAGAAACAAATATATCACACGAATTAATTAATGTGAATAGTGAATAAATCAGAAAACAATCATTATTCACATTTTAATTACTATACAAGCAGATGGTAGTGGTACATCGCTGTCATGTCATGGCAAGTACAAGCTTCTCGACAAATTGAAAAAAAGGAGCAGCAGCTAAGCTGTATTATTGTAGATGGACATTCATGATTCATGAATGTCAATCAAGCCACAAATTCAAAAGCATCAAACAAATACTAATAGCCATTGTTGCTTAACATCAAACTGAAACATAGTTTAACTGGCTGTTCAGCCAGCAAGATCTTGGATGAAACGGTCGACGCATTAATCCTACCATGTCTGTAGCGAGTACAGAGTATAGATTCCTTGCTAATACGGAATAATATATCCACAACATAATCCTTCATTTGTGGCAGGTGTGAGTGGCGAAATGCGGCTGATTCTCCTCAAACCAATGTATGATTAGATTGTTATCATCTAGTCTAAAGGACTGGATGACATTGATATGTTTACCGAGGGGCGTATGTCAATTTCGTTCAATTAATTTGAAATTATGTCATTATCTCATTGTTTTCCCATATAAAAGTTTATGTAAGCTCAGAAACATGATAATTTTGTTTTATAGAACTACTCCATGGGTCTCACTGGTTGTTTTAAGGTGCTATATGACTTACTTCAACAAGAATTTGAAAATTGGTATTTTTTTCTTTCTACTGTATTTTAGTCATTTCGTAATTCCCTCGAAAAACACACAAAAAATGTATTAAAAAACTGGCACCAAGTTTTTCTGTTTCAGTATACCTCTGTGGTCACAAAAAAGTGTGCAACATAAATCACCAAAGTTCGCAAACATGACCCTAAATAATTAGGGTTCAATTCTGGACGGATGTATTAGATATCGGCCCGACACTGAATCACAGTAGAGTTATAGTACTCACCTGGATGACGTGTGATCCAGTCCGTCTGTCTGGATGGAAATCTGACGAACATGATCCATTCAGAGCCAAGACCACCGGACTAAATACATCCGATAAATCTGGGTGGTGGGTCACTTTATATCTGCTATACTCTTATATGATATCTGGATAACGAGTCACATTGTATTCCCTGTAACTCAGATAGATATCAGGATAGATGATCACTGTATCTTCGATATAATCAAACACGATATCTGCATATAGTCACTTTATATCCAATATAATACAGCACGATATCTGCACAGGGGATTGATTTACATCCAATAAAATCTTCCAAGATGTCTGGTTTACTGGTCACTTATATAATCAACCACAATATCTGGACAGGAGACCACTTTATAGTCAATGTAATCCAGCAAGATATGGGTAATGTATCACTTTATATTCAATGTAATCCTCATAAATTGAGTTTGGATGAGAGAGCAGACCCCGAAGCCGATATAATCCGGTCAGATTTGGGTTCCAATCACGGGTGTGTAATCTGACATGTTGTCATTTATATCCGTGACACTGTGTTTGGGAGTGTTCCGGAATCGTCAGAACAGAAGTGATGAAGCATTGTACTTTACAGCTGCAGCCAATGATCCCAATAATCCAGTGTTATGGGATAACCAGAATAATCAGCTTATCGTGATAATAACAGTGGGGTATACGACTCCAGGAAGAGCCCGTTATGAAAGATGTTACAGGTATATGATCACCCTGACTCGGATATATATATATCCTTGTAAATCCAGACAGATCAGAGTGATAAAATGAAATATTACACTGGCTAGGTTTTATGATTAACACACATCAGTTGTATTTGTTGCTGTTATCTGGTGAGAGAATTAGATCAGGCGAGATTCAGTAATGTACTTGATGGGGTGTCCTTCTCTCGTATTCAGATTGTAACTGATACACTTAAGCCTTATGAGTAGGACAGTCCTGACGTTTCTGGTGTCTCTGCACTCAGGCTTCTGAAATCACAAGGATACATATTATGCGTTATAGATTGTGTTTTTATTTTCATCTTTATCCTGCCAGGCTCGTTATTTTTAACCATATAAAACGTAACTAAAATAAAGACAATTTGTAGTACATGCTTAGTTTATTCACTTAATTTATTCTGGAAATGACTATTATTTAAAAAATAGAAATATTAACCCTTATGACTATATACGTCAGATTCTGACGTCTAACGTCGATCCCTGAACTGTGAGAGTAAACTTATTCATAATGGCCATAGACTCATAACATAGGTATTCAAATGAAACGTAAAGAGCTGAATAAGACATGTATGATGATTTCAAATTGAATTTGCTCTCCATGTTCTTCATGTTTTATATAAACATATTTAAGAGCTCTGAGGGTTAACACACTTTGCATTGGAATATCGCTCAGATAAAATAAAATACATGATGTCATGATAGGAAAGCCGGTGCAATTGTGATATTCTATCCGTATTCGAATAACAACGAAATGAGGGGCCGTGATAAGCTGGTCACGGCATGTGACAGGCTGTACCACAATCAATTGGTCAGTCAGGCACGAAATTACCTAGCAACACAATACATTGAGCAAGTGTTGTTTTAATGTTGAGCCAGCGTTTATTCCATACTGTATTTCCTGCTTATTGATTAATATAACGTTGGTTGCTAATTAATTTAATTCACATGCCAAGCCAGATAATTAATTCTCAATTACTATTTTTCTCTCACTTGTCCACCACTTAAATGTTGTAATTAATTAATACTTGATGAATTTGCTTTGAGAGTTGTACATTCGTTAATTATTGGGTTACAGTTACATGTCTTGGCCAACAGCACAAATGTACCAATTATCCTGCTCGGAAGGCAAGCATTAAGCGAGTGATAATATAAACTACGTTTCGTATGACGTATCTCATTATTTATGACCAGAAGACTGCTGTTAAATCGCTATTAGTGTCTATTTCAGCTGTCTCGGTTTGTTAATGCACCACTTTGCTACTCGGATAACGTTATTGTAGATATTCAGAACGTTTTTCAAATCAAAATGCGTCCTCTGGACCTTCATTAGACACTTTACACATATACAATATTGCGCAATATATTATTCTTTGATCTTCAACATTTAAATTAAAGGCAAATCAATTTTATTGGCAATACGTAAGCAATTATTGGGAAAGCAATATAAATGTCCTAGTTAGATCTTGCCGCTTCATCTGAATACATATGTTATGTGTATACGGCCATTAGAGCTATTTTAAATATTTCAGTACGGGGACAGTCTTTATACGTCAGTTTTGACGTCGTCAGATTCAGACGTATACAAACGGTCTCATGCGCTGAAATGGTTAACAAGGTGATTGAAAACTAATCTGTCCAGCGGATAATTATTTCTCATGGATTCTGGTTGATTGAACTGCATGTAATAATTTGGTTCTTTTGCAATTGAAATAATTTCGTTTTTCACGTAATGGAATATATCCTTGGTTTAACTTATCAATTACATTTAATTTATATTTTTAGAAAAGTAAAAATAATACTGATGGTAGCCTACCATTTGTCCACGTAAAATCAAACCTACCATATATTGTAGAACATAAATACATTTAATATAATACGGTTTAATGACTTGATCATATTTTGAAAAATGGTTGATATTTTGCATCGATATTGGAATCTGGGTCTTCCATCAATCACATCGAGAACAGCACGGATAAAATGGGCTGGATTGCTGAGATTTATTCCTGTTTTTCTTAGCTTTATGATCACACAGCGTGCCGTCTCTGATTGGCTGAGCACAGCCTCCTTCTGGTTTAGCTCAGTATGGCACGCTGACGGTGTCAATAATCAGCATGTAAGTAGTATAACACTGGTTGTTTGGCCACAACAACGGGTTTAGCACTCAGGCTTCTGAAATCACAAGGATACATATTATGCGTTATAGATTGTGTTTTTATTTTCATCTTTATCCTGCCAGGCTCGTTATTTTTAACCATATAAAACGTAACTAAAATAAAGACAATTTGTAGTACATGCTTAGTTTATTCACTTAATTTATTCTGGAAATGACTATTATTTAAAAAATAGAAATATTAACCCTTATGACTATATACGTCAGATTCTGACGTCTAACGTCGATCCCTGAACTGTGAGAGTAAACTTATTCATAATGGCCATAGACTCATAACATAGGTATTCAAATGAAACGTAAAGAGCTGAATAAGACATGTATGATGATTTCAAATTGAATTTGCTCTCCATGTTCTTCATGTTTTATATAAACATATTTAAGAGCTCTGAGGGTTAACACACTTTGCATTGGAATATCGCTCAGATAAAATAAAATACATGATGTCATGATAGGAAAGCCGGTGCAATTGTGATATTCTATCCGTATTCGAATAACAACGAAATGAGGGGCCGTGATAAGCTGGTCACGGCATGTGACAGGCTGTACCACAATCAATTGGTCAGTCAGGCACGAAATTACCTAGCAACACAATACATTGAGCAAGTGTTGTTTTAATGTTGAGCCAGCGTTTATTCCATACTGTATTTCCTGCTTATTGATTAATATAACGTTGGTTGCTAATTAATTTAATTCACATGCCAAGCCAGATAATTAATTCTCAATTACTATTTTTCTCTCACTTGTCCACCACTTAAATGTTGTAATTAATTAATACTTGATGAATTTGCTTTGAGAGTTGTACATTCGTTAATTATTGGGCTACAGTTACATGTCTTGGCCAACAGCACAAATGTACCAATTATCCTGCTCGGAAGGCAAGCATTAAGCGAGTGATAATATAAACTACGTTTCGTATGACGTATCTCATTATTTATGACCAGAAGACTGCTGTTAAATCGCTATTAGTGTCTATTTCAGCTGTCTCGGTTTGTTAATGCACCACTTTGCTACTCGGATAACGTTATTGTAGATATTCAGAACGTTTTTCAAATCAAAATGCGTCCTCTGGACCTTCATTAGACACTTTACACATATACAATATTGCGCAATATATTATTCTTTGATCTTCAACATTTAAATTAAAGGCAAATCAATTTTATTGGCAATACGTAAGCAATTATTGGGAAAGCAATATAAATGTCCTAGTTAGATCTTGCCGCTTCATCTGAATACATATGTTATGTGTATACGGCCATTAGAGCTATTTTAAATATTTCAGTACGGGGACAGTCTTTATACGTCAGTTTTGACGTCGTCAGATTCAGACGTATACAAACGGTCTCATGCGCTGAAATGGTTAACAAGGTGATTGAAAACTAATCTGTCCAGCGGATAATTATTTCTCATGGATTCTGGTTGATTGAACTGCATGTAATAATTTGGTTCTTTTGCAATTGAAATAATTTCGTTTTTCACGTAATGGAATATATCCTTGGTTTAACTTATCAATTACATTTAATTTATATTTTTAGAAAAGTAAAAATAATACTGATGGTAGCCTACCATTTGTCCACGTAAAATCAAACCTACCATATATTGTAGAACATAAATACATTTAATATAATACGGTTTAATGACTTGATCATATTTTGAAAAATGGTTGATATTTTGCATCGATATTGGAATCTGGGTCTTCCATCAATCACATCGAGAACAGCACGGATAAAATGGGCTGGATTGCTGAGATTTATTCCTGTTTTTCTTAGCTTTATGATCACACAGCGTGCCGTCTCTGATTGGCTGAGCACAGCCTCCTTCTGGTTTAGCTCAGTATGGCACGCTGACGGTGTCAATAATCAGCATGTAAGTAGTATAACACTGGTTGTTTGGCCACAACAACGGGTTTAGCATCCAATCTATATTATGTACAATCATCGCCACCCTCCGTTTGTTCCCTCAGTAAGCAAAATGACGAGAATAAAATGTAATGATACTCCTTCACATGAGACGATGCCACAAAGGTGAGTCAATTTGTGAGCTAAAATCTGGCACGCTCATCCTGCATTATGAAGGTTGTTAACGTGTTTGCACATGAGGTTGTAGGCAGCCCTGAGGATTGTCAACCCCAGAATGTATCTACGGACAGATGGACTGAGGTGAACTTGTTGAGAGTTGAGATGATTCTCTCTTCTCCCTCTTGTGTGGAGTCTCTGCTTGTCTACAGCCAAGAATGTTCTATGTTCCTTGTTACAGCAGATATTACCCCGCAGACACAAGACGTTGACACAATGTTGTTTCAATGTTGGACTACCGTCTTCGACGCTGGCCAAACATTGAAACAACATGGACCACCATCTTCGACGCTGGCCCAACATTGAAACAGCATTGTGTCAGCGAACTCGACATATTGCCATAATGTTGGATCATCGTCGCAGACGGTGGACCAGCATTGAGCGACATTGGGCCATCGTCACTTTATAGCAGTCAGTCCGCTTACCTGGCAGTCAAGGAGCATTAGTTACCCAGAAGTACCAACAAAATAACAGATCGACGGCTGGAATTCCTGGCGTTGAGTGCTGAACCAATTATCACAAGGCGCGATCCACCCAATACAACCAGGGAGTCCTTGATCCAACCAAGCAGTTTAACCTCTAGAGCACTGATGTAGATTACAGTGGACATTCTGTTTTTTTATTAGTACCTATATATCCAGTAACTGTTGATAAAAGAAATGAAATGAATGGGGATTTAGGCCACCTTTGTGCTCATACAGGCTAAACTGGTCCAGGAGAACCTCCTGAAGATGGTGAGATGAAAGAGAAGACACTGCCCTCCTGACACATGATTCAAAATTCGAACCCTTGTGGTCTGATGCCGAGCACGCTACCTCTCGGTCACGGAGGCTCCCCACAATATTGAATCTTTACGAGTGAGCGGAAAGAAACATTTTCTGACAGTAGAGGCAATCTGCCTTTGCTCTCAGAATGGGCGTAGACAACATTATTTCATTGACGCACAAACATAACAAATGAGTCGATTTGCTAAGCCAATGTTGTTTTAATGTTGCTAGCATGACGGTTATGCCAAGCAGATTATTGAACGTGCATCGCTCACATAGTCAAATGTGTTTGGCAAATAGTAAATAATAAATAGAAGCTTACAAAGCGCCAAAATCTGGTCTAAGACCGCTCTATGCGCTGCACATGTTTTAAAATTAGTAGTCCTTGTCTCGTTCTAATGACAATTTACCGATGTGTGTTTTGCGATTATTTTTTATTATATTATATTGTCTGGAAGATTGTTCCACGTTACTGGAGCACCTATACAATGATTTTTCATCAGGAGTGTATGTTTAAAGTGTCATCCCTAAGAGTCAGATAGTCAGATAGTTTAGCTAAACCAAATAGTGCTCACGCAATATCAAACTACATGATCCCCCACGTCCTGCGGCTGAAAGGTAGAGGAAATAAATGCTCCATATCTTCTACCTGCGCCACCTATCATCTCTGAACTAACATGTGGATTGCACACCGTTGGAGCAATGCTGGTCCATCGTCCAAGCTATTGGTCCAGGGTTGGTTGTATGAACCTACCCAGCAAACAGAAAGCATTTGCATAACATTTACTATGTTATAATTATAATTTACGTTGTATAAAAGTCAAACAAATGTTTTGTGTTTGTTGGGTATATACTGAATGGCATAACGTTGGTGCAATATAACCATAAACGTCGGTCGAATGATTCATGATCAGCAAACACGAGGCGCTGGACCAACGCTGATTTAATGTTTGGCCACCGTCTTCTACCCTGGCCCAACATTAGATCAACATTGGAGGAGATCCAGAAGACGCTGGGATCATTCATTTCCGTAGCTTGGAGAAACTGTGCTTCTGATTACACGACATCATCTTAACAGTTAAGCTAAGCTAAGCTCTGCAAAGACAAAATACAGTATCTGCTTATTTGTAACGAGAGTAGATACTGCCTTTCGAATTGCACGGCATTAAATTATCTGTTCACCTTTCTGTTTTTTTCTAGCCGATTAAGTCATTGTTATTGGTAACGAAATGTGTGTTTAAACATAGACATTTTCAAATGGTTGGTCTCATTTTAAACAAGTGTCAGTTATTTCCATCCACTTGAATTTGGTCGCGGTAGTGAGACACAACTTCAACAGTGTTGAAATTTAAATAAGCTATCTTTGCGGGTAAAGTGTTAACTAGACAAGAAGTAGAAGGCACTGAGATCATTCCGAGTGTCTTAGCTTGGGAAAACTGCGATGCTGATGAGCTGTTAAAAGCTTTGTGTTAATTAAGTTTTCCAGAGTAGAGATAAGTCACCTTGCCGTATCAGGTCTGACCGTCAGACTACCAGTCTGACCTTGACAACAGGTGTGTGGGAAACGGGTACGAAAATGAGGGGTGCGAGCAACATGAATATTCATTATGACGTCACCGGTTTACTGACGGCAGCGTGGAGGTCACACTCAGGTCAGATTGTTTGGGCCGCCTGAATCAACTGTCAATTGGCCAGGGAGGAGGAGGGAGGAGGGGGGTTCTGAACTCATAGCACATATACGGGTTATCCAGGTTTTGCCGGTGGCAGACAACTGGATAGATGAAGATGAGATAAGTGGACATTTAACCCTTTCATTATCGGGAACGAAGCAGAGTTAACCATTTGAATGCTAGTGACGAATATTGTACGTTCCTACATTAGAACGTCCATTTGATCTAAAATATATAAAATAAATGAATTTTCATTATTTTGACAAACCATATAATGTTTAGGCACTTGACGTGGACAAAAATTAGACTATGGTTAATTGGATTAATATGTTAATTCAGTTTAGAAGGTATTTTTTTGCAATTGAGTTTTTCAATATACTACAACAAATATCATTGCTTTAATCGAATGATCCCAGCAAAATAAAAATAAAATTATTAACACGTTTAATAATCGATTATGCACATACAACATGTAATATACAAAACAAATTGATTTATAAAATAAACTTGCAGATATTGATATCTATTTTAATTATTGGCACATTGTTCTATTTTTACATTCAACCCTTTTTGTACTGGTGCTTTGCTTATATATATTAATTATATATGGTAAAAATTAATTTCCCATTTTTCTAAATGCAGAGTTTTTTTAATTTTTGTTAAGAGTCTACTATTTGATCAGGTGGCAGAAAGCTTAGGCGAGTGGCATGACACACAAGAGAGTTACAAACTCAGCCTCGCTGAGAACTGACTTAATATAGTGATTTAGCAGCACATTTCTAGTCAGATGAGGCAAGATACACGTCTCCTGGGATGATAAATGCTAATCTGTGTATCCACAAACAGAGCTAAATGTGCCGAGCACACTATGTCTAGATGTAGGCCAGATATCTGACCAGAGATAGACAACATAACGATATGCAGCGAGTGTCGAATACAAGGTGCAATCCGCAGCTGAGCTTTATGAATCTTGCATTGAGAATTAATTATTTAATTACGAATCAAATTTGCCAAAAAAATAGTGATTCATATTAGCTTTGCAAAACATGAGAGTTACATGACAAGTGGCAGGAATGGCACACCCTGCAAAAACGAGGCGTTGGCCAAATGTTAGCCTGACGTTGCCCATCGTCTACGGCGCTGGCCCAACATCAGCCCATAATTGGGCCAACGCCTCGTGTCTGCTGAGATATTGCCTAGCTACAGTGTATGCGGTGATTGAGGCAGATACAGATTTATCTTATTCACATATCCTAATCTTGTTATCGGTGTCCAATCTCATGTATTACTTCCCCGTATTTGTCGTATCCGTCAGTTGTATAAATTATATGTATACATATAAAACATTAACAACACTAGGTTTTTGGTATAATTTTTTTTTAAAAATTGATTGAGTATTTGCAAATATATTGCCCATTATGTACACATGCTTCATTTGTTCTGGTAGAAGGCTACTATGCCTTACACCCCCTACGCTAAAATGTCAAATGAAAATGAAAAATGAAAATGAAAAATGGTACAACACTTGGATTGTACACATTAATTACCTGGGGTTGTTCTGGAAGGTCCCTACCACCATACTATCAAGTTAAACATTGGTTACTTCTGGTGATGAGCTAACGTTTCAGGCGTCTTTTGGGAATTCACTCCTGGACTAATGGCATATGGTTATATTGTTTGCATTCACTTTTGTTGTCACGTTACTTTGATTATGCATAAATATATATAGTAAAAACTTGGTTTCTAGATGGAGAGCATTGTTAGTTTATACCTAGAAAGCGTCTATTATTTGATCAGGTGGCAGAAAATAGCTTATGTGTACGACATGACACACAAAGGAGGTGTGATCTCTGCCACACTGAAAACTGACTTAATATAGTGATTTTGCAACCCATTTCTAGTCAGATGAAGCAAGATAAGATATCTGTCTCCTTGGATGATAGATGCTAATCTGTGCATCCACAAACAGTGTTAGGGGAGCAGAGCACACTATGTCTACATGTAGACCAGGTATCTGACCAAAGATAAACAACATAACGATATGTAATCCGCAGTTGTGCTTTATGAATCTTGCATTTGGAGAACTGATAAAAATAGAAATAAACCACACCCTATACATATTTATTATCGTTCTTACAGCAACATTCGATATTTAATTAACAAACAAAGTTGCAAAAAAATAGTGATTTATATTTCCTTTGCAAAACGTGAAAGTTAGATGACAAATAGCATGAATGCCATATATTGCCTAGCTATGCGGTGATTGAGGCAGATACAGATTGGAAATCTGATTCACATATCCCGATCTGGTTATCGGTGTCCAATCTCATTTATTACTCCTCCGTATGTGTCGTATCCAGCAGTTGTATAAATGAAACGGTCAGGGGTAATATACATATACGATGACCAATCTATTATCCCTGACAAAAATATGGTAGAAAATATAAGCATTGTACAAGCTTGACGTACATGAAATATGATTTTTGAAATATCAGTTAATACATGTACTTGAATCATATTATCTTTGAGAGCAAGCGTTGTATTATGTATGTCTGCAAGATTTTCGTGTGAGCGCATTAACCATTGCAGCATGGGGATCGACTCTATCTGGATGTCAGAATCCGACGTCCACAGACGTCAGATTCTGTCGTCCAAAGTCGATCCCTGCAATGTAAGAGTAAACATATTTATAATGGTCGTAGACCAATAACATATGTTTTCAAATGAAGCGGAAATATCTAACTAAGACATTTGTGATGATTTCCAATTTAAAAAAAATGATTTCCATGCTTTGTATACAAATATATCAACGCTTTAAGAGCTAAGAAAGGGGTTTTGTTTGATCTCTTTCTGGAGCGATGGTTGGGGTGAGATACACCTTCACTCTCTATTCAAAATTCGTAATTTGACTGACTGAAGTAGAAGACGGTACATGCAACTGTGAACTGTGTAGACATCTGTGACGGGATGATGTATGAGGTGGGAGGTAAGTGCTTAACAAATCTCTGTCTGACAAGAATCTCTGGTGATTCATCAGCAATTGTCCAGACCATCAAACCGCCAACAGGGAGGCCACCGTGACAAACACAGTAAACACCAGAGTCTGCATTCAGTACAATTACATTTAATTCAGTTTATTCAGTGAATATACTAGATACACTATTGATATTATAAGTATTAATAAGTATAGATTCATTCCCTTATTCCATTGTCATTGATGATATATTTAAAAAAAGCTAATTGATTTATATGTTTGGGCTTGGCGAAACTAGAATTGTTGTATAATGAAACTTAGAGATTCAACTTAAACTATTTTCAAAAGTGCAACACTCATATTTGCTCAATGCATAGCTTTGGCTTTTGTCATTAATCGTCATTAAACACATATTTCTGCTACAAAACCTGTTATTTGATACCAAAAATAAAATAAAAACGAACATACAGTGGTCGTCACTGCCTATAGAGGTCAAATAATTATGGTTGAATGTTGGGTCAGCATTTTCGACGTCTAAAGGCGATCCCCGCAGTGAAATAATTAAAATATTTGGCTGTAGACATATAACATTCAAATAAAGAAGACATCGCCAACATCCGATCAATCTGTGAGTGGATCACTTTATATCTGATATAATCTCAAAGTATATTGCATATCGGATCATTATTTACTCAATATAACCCCACCAGATATCACGATAGATGATCTCACTTTTTACACGATAAAACAAAACACAATATCTGACAAGAGGGTCACTTTAAATCCAATATAATGTAGCACGATATCTGGACAGTCGTAGATTTGCACCCAATATAATCTTCCAAGATGTCTGATTTAGTGGATCACTTTCAATCAGAATTAATCAAACACAATATCTTAAGACCACTTGATATTCAATATAATCCTCATAAATTGAGTTGGTTATGATAAAGTAGAACTCAAGATCTGGTCAGCCTTAGGTGCCAATCATGAGAGTGGAATCTGACATGCTGTCATTTATATCCAGTGAAATTTGAAGAGGATAGGCAACAGCTCCGCGGACTATTCTAGTATAGTCAGGACAAATGTCTGGATGCAAACTGTTATTTTCTTAACTTTTGAGAAAGAGTAAAAATCAACCACCACGCCTTTTACCTCCCATATATCTAGTTCAACAAATCTGGGGTCACCTTCCCGGATTATACGTAAGGTTACCAGAGGTCATCAAAGGTCATCAAGTAAATATGTTATCTAATTTAAATTTTGGCTAAATTGTTTTGTAATTTATGGTTTCTTGGTAATTGTGGGAGGAGAATTTTTTTTTTGGGGTGATTGGCAAAGGCTTAGTTATCTAACAGACATTGAATTTCGAATCCGGTGTCTGGAGGGCAGTGTTATTTCGTTTATTTCACCATCCTCAGGAGATTCTCGACATAAGCACGATTTGTATCCTGAAATTGAAGACAATGAGTCACGGTGACGGCATTTAAGTTTTGCTACAGTATTGACAAAAATGTGCTGCCAGGGCCACAGTATTCTCGTACAAGATACGATATATCGTAGGCTTCGGATTGGTCGAGATGGCAATCTCGACCAATCCGAAGCCTACGATATATCGTAATTTGTACGATAAAACGGGCCCTGGCCTGTTACAGCCTTGATACTGATCAATCAGAAAGTACGAAAGGCAGCCAATGCGACTGAAACATTTATCAAGTCAGTCGCAAGTCACCTGAGCTTAGGGGACTTGTCAAGCTAAAAAATCAAAAAAATCCCCTCAAAATTGGATTGGCCAGACCACACCCACCAACCCCCTATCCATATTTTTAAAACATGTACAAAAACACAAAAACACACCAGAAAAGATCCGAGTTGGTGCTTGACCCACCCACCCACTTCCCAGATTTGTTTAACTTGACAAGACCCTTTAATTTGAACAAATGACTGGACGCTGCGGGGTTACATCAAGTGCATGCATCTCTTAGTTCAGTACGTTAGTGGATATGACATGTCGACATTGACGAAGAATAATGTCTCCCTGGGGAATGATAATGATAATGTCTCTCATGGGCAGCAATAATTACATTAGTTTAACACTAACACGATTAATGTGGAGCAGAATGGGAGCAAAGCAACAGGCGCATAATATACTATACCACACGATCGGAACAGACAGGCCTATATGCCATGGTTATGCAGACCACCTTGCCATAGATAGCTGAACTATAATAGTTTGCACAAGCATAGGCCTTGATCCAGAAAGCAACGTATGGCTATTTAAATTGTAATTAACCTGATGGAAGCGCTTCCGAGAAACACAGAAAGTTGAACCATTGTTGGTTTAATGATGACTCAATGTCGCAGGTTATGCAGATCACATTTCCATTCATATTTTGTACAAGCATAGGCCTTGACCGAGAGGGTGGCCAATGTGAACATACATATTTAATCAACCATGTTAACCTAACAGCAAACTGTGGGGAGGGTAAATGAAAAATACAATCATAAAGGTAATGATCAAATCGTCCTACATGTAACTTGTAAACAGCAAGCATCCAATGCGACTATAATGCCATGGTTATTCTATGATTGTTGCCAATAAACATCAGATTGATTGTATTCGTCTCAAGCTGTGACCATATCCTTGTTACGTTATCACATGCTGAGGACAGAATTATTGTAGCATGGTGCTATTAGCCTACAGCAACGTATCGTGTTGACTGTGATTGTTGTTGGAAATAATGCGTTTCGATTTGTTCAACAGATTTCCAGTAGTATGCCATCAGGGTGTTAACACATCCAGAGAATGTGCAGATTATGCCACTAATGTGGGTCACTATTCTAATCCCTGTGCTGCTGCCATAGGGGTGTTAACACATCCTGAGAGATTATGACACTAATGTGGGTCACTATTCTAATCCCTGTGCTGCTGCCATCGGGGTGTTAACACACCCTGAGAGATTATGACACTAATGTGGATCACTATCTTAATTCCTGTGCTGCTGCCTTCGGGCTGTTAACACACCCTGAGAGATTATGACACTAATGTGGATCACTATCCTAATCCCTGTGCTGCTGTCATCGGGGTGTTAACACATCCTGAGACATTATCACACTCATTTGGATCACTATTCTAATCCCTGTGCTGCTGTCATCGGGGTGTTAACACATCCTGAGAGATTATCACACTAATGTGGATCACTATCTTAATTCCTGTGCTGCTGCCACCGGGGTGTTAACACATCCTGAGAGATTATGACACTAATGTGGATCACTATTCTAATCCCTGTGCTGCTGTCATCGGGGTGTTAACACATCCTGAGAGATTATGACACTAATGTGGATCACTATCTTAATTCCTGTGCTGCTGCCACCGGGGTGTTAACACACCCTGAGAGATTATGACACTAATGTGGATCACTATTCTAATCCCTGTGCTGCTGCCATCGGGGTGTTAACACATCCTGAGACATTATCACACTCATTTGGGTCACTATTCTAATCCCTGTGCTGCTGCCATCGGGGTGTTAACACATCCTGAGACATTATCACACTCATTTGGGTCACTATTCTAATCCCTGTGCTGCTGTCATCGGGGTGTTAACACATCCTGAGACATTATCACACTCATTTGGGTCACTATTCTAATCCCTGTGCTGCTGTCATCGGGGTGTTAACACATCCTGAGACATTATCACACTCATTTGGATCACTATTCTAATCCCTGTGCTGCTGTCATCGGGGTGTTAACACATCCTGAGAATGTGCAGATTATGCCACTAATGTGGGTCACTATTCTAATCCCTGTGCTGCTGCCATCGGGGTGTTAACACACCCTGAGAGATTATGACACTAATGTGGATCACTATCTTAATTCCTGTGCTGCTGCCTTCGGGCTGTTAACACACCCTGAGAGATTATGACACTAATGTGGATCACTATCTTAATTCCTGTGCTGCTGCCTTCGGGCTGTTAACACATCCTGAGACATTATCACACTCATTTGGATCACTATTCTAATCCCTGTGCTGCTGTCATCGGGGTGTTAACACACCCTGAGAGATTATGACACTAATGTGGATCACTATCCTAATCCCTGTGCTGCTGTCATCGGGGTGTTAACACATCCTGAGACATTATCACACTCATTTGGATCACTATTCTAATCCCTGTGCTGCTGTCATCGGGGTGTTAACACATCCTGAGAGATTATGACACTAATGTGGATCACTATTCTAATCCCTGTGCTGCTGCCACCGGGGTGTTAACACATCCTGAGAGATTATGACACTAATGTGGATCACTATTCTAATCCCTGTGCTGCTGTCATCGGGGTGTTAACACATCCTGAGAGATTATGACACTAATGTGGATCACTATCTTAATTCCTGTGCTGCTGCCACCGGGGTGTTAACACACCCTGAGAGATTATGACACTAATGTGGATCACTATTCTAATCCCTGTGCTGCTGCCATCGGGGTGTTAACACATCCTGAGACATTATCACACTCATTTGGGTCACTATTCTAATCCCTGTGCTGCTGTCATCGGGGTGTTAACACATCCTGAGAGATTATGACACTAATGTGGATCACTATCCTAATCCCTGTGCTGCTGTCATCGGGGTGTTAACACATCCTGAGAGATTATCACACTCATTTGGGTCACTATTCTAATCCCTGTGCTGCTGAATTGTCTGCTTCTATATTTCCTGATTTCGCACTTTCCACCTTTAAATGACGAAAAATAATCACATTTACGACAAATAGACATCTCCAATATTAAATTATCAGATTAACTAAGCATCTACCAAACTATAATTTATCAAAGCTAGTGCTAACAAAACATCAAACATTGAAACCGTATATATATCGGGCATATCAGGACAAAGGTTGACACAGGTGTGAGCAATGTGATGTTGCATAAGTCGAGAGTGCGTGCCAGTATGGGAACAGTATATGGGGTAAAGGTCTCCCTACAAGATATCTAAGTGTAGACGCATGCACAATCGTTAATGCGCTGCAATACTTTTATATAAATTCAGACACCAAAAAGCATGGAGATCAAAGAGGTTTTTTCAACTTGAAATAACTATAAATGTCTGAAAACAGTCCAGATAACAAACGTGTTTTTTTTTGGTTTGAAATGATAATAAAGGTTAGTTAGCTCGTTCCGCTTCATTTGAGTACCCATGTTATGGGTTTACGTCCATTCTGAATATTTTACATTTTCAGTGCGGGGGTCGACTTTAGACGTCACAGTCTGGCGTCTATAGACGTCAGACTGTGACGTCTAAAGTCGGTCCCGCTTTCAAAGGGTTGACATGCTAACACTCTCTCCGTAAATCACGATTTCAGTCGTTTTTAATCTATTTTATTAGCAGGTTAAATCACAGTTATTGCGAAGGAAATCAGTGTTTAATCATCAAGATTTTCAAATGTTTGGTCTAAAAGCAAACAAATGTAAGTCCTTTCTCCAACTTGAAGTTGTGGGTCGCGGTAGCGAGATACAACTTCAAGTGGGTGAAAATCAGACTTTATAATATAGCGCTCCAAGGGTTAGATGGACGAATTCGCCCCAGATTAGGAAAAAAAACTTTCTCTCCAGGTTCTCGATTTTTTGGTGCTATTTTCACGTGATTAATCTAGGTTTTCTTTTCGCTACTCCTACTGATTGATGCTGATTGCTAGCAAATTGAATTCCGGTGCCAAGTCAGCTAATTAATTCCCAAACATCTATTTTTCTTCACATAGCGACGAATTAAGTTTTCTTGTAAATTGGGTATTGGTGAATTATCTTGAAAACCAGCCGTACGTTTACTAATTAGTGAGCTAACGTTGTACGATATTGGACAACAAATAGCTTGAACACAGACAAGAAGCAAGAGATCATAAACATCTACTTGTCATAATACAAAATGACGCTTCGACTGATTGCTCTTATTTTTCACGACTGCTGTTAAATTGTTATTTTTTACTGTCCCCAGCAGCCACGAGGCTTTAATCCAATGTTAGCTCACTGTTGGCCCACCGTCTACGACGTCGGCCCAACAGTGAACTAACATTGTGTTAACGACTCGTCTGCTGGGTCAGTTGTACTCCCTTTTGAATGCAGCACGTTTACAAATTCTACAGATTTTACCATTATCTGCGGATTGTTTTCATGGAATAAAATATATGGATGGACTTTTTATTTTTTTGCATTTATACAGAATTTGAATACATATTTGTATGAAATGTGAAAAAAATTATTACATGACTTTTATAGTATTTTCAGCTGATTATGCTTATAAAATGGTTGATAGGTATTTAAAGGTGTATATCTTGAGCCCGGATAAAGTCGGCTGGATTGCTGAGATTTATTCCTGTTTTTGTTAGATTTGTGATCATACAGCGTGCCGTCTCTGATTGGATGAACACAGCCTCCTTTTAGTTTGGTTCAGTATGGCACGCTGACGGTGTCATTGATCAGCATGTTAGTAATTTAGCACTGCTTGTTTAGCTGCAAAACTGAGCTTCACTAACTGTTATATATTATCGGTGTCCGTCTTTTAGTCAGAAGACCCGTTAGTCAGAAGGCCAACTAGTCAGAAGGTCCGTTAGTCAGAAGGCCCGTTAGTCAGAAAACCAGTAAGGATGATTGGTCAGAAGGCCTGTTAGTCAGAAGGCCCGATTGTCAGAAGGCCCGTTAGTCAGAAAATAAGTAAGGATGATTAGTCAGAAGGCCAGTTGTTCAGAAGGCCCGTTAGTCAGAAAGTCAGATAATTACCTCAGCGAAATCATCTCATTTGTGAACAATCATATGACCAATTTTTATTTATTACCTTTATTACCTTTGTGTATAAAAGGGTATACCATATTATATACGTCTACCACCTGTGATATGTAATCACATTCACAGTCTGATCACAATAAACCTAATGACACAAGCAACATAGGATATTTTTGATACCTTGAATATAAAAGGGTGTATCTGCCAATTTGTAAAATAACAGACACACCCTTTCATGTCCAAGGGACGTGGTAGCGGGACGTTACCCGGCATATCCAGGCTGCCTAACTCACTTCACAGCAGACCCGGTCAGTGTGGTCACACTGACCGCCATTTTATTTACACACCAAACTGTGTAAAAAACGACACTTGTGCCGCCTACCGATAAAACTTGGGTGCAATGAAATAGAGACAATTATTTCAAGTTTATAGTAGGCCATTTCAGATGGCAAAATCTAGTGATCGTTTTACTATTATAATTATCCCATTTAAAAATGGAAATATATGCGTCAGAGTCATCAGAGTCAGCGATGTCATCAGGGTAGCGGGACATATACAAACTGATACACTAATACACTATGCTAACTTATCTAATTTACTGTACAGATGTTTATCAATAACTATTCAACGAATGATACGTAAATGTTACTATTTGCCACCAGTACACAACAACCGACTGAACAATAACACATGTTAAAACACACCACTACATTATTGTTTTGTCCGACCACTACATACTAAGCCGGGAATGAAGAGTTTTTGTTGATCAAGTACAGACCAATCATCATAGTAGGCATATGGTACTATAATCAGTCAGGTGTGACCGCGCTGTTGATTATGAGGGATCCGCATTATGATCGGATGTGTTTTAAGTCAGTTAAAACCCTCGGAGTTCTACATTCTTAGCTGTGAAAAAGCCTGGGCCTTCGGCCTCGGCCTTTTCCACAGCTAAGAATGTAGAGCTCCCCGGGCTTTATCATATACATAATAAGCTATTGTTAGCGGAAAACAACATAGTATTGCTAGGTGACTTGGAAGCAAAGTAAATGACTTGGTACTTCGCCCTCGATAGTTCGATAGACAGTTTAGATCGAACATCAGCTGGTGTTACTCAGCTACTTGACTGCAAAGCATGGAAAATATAAACATGATAATGCATTAGTTACTAATCAGATGTTCTTGCACAAAGCAAGTACAATACTTAGAGAGGACATAGCGATTTTCAAATATTAACAACAAAATATTTTATATGTGATGTATGTCAATTGTTATATAGCAAATGACTAAATGTATGTTATTTTAGCATATGAAAAAATAAAATAAAGTTTCTAAAATAACACGCATTGAGTCATTCCCTATATAACATTAACATGTGACTTATTTTATCGTTTTCTGGAGCCTTGTTGGGTTACGTAATAGCACGATGCATATTCTTATGTACAAAAGAATAGTAACACCCCCACATTTCCGACTTTTTATAAACAGCGGAAATACAAAAATGTCGTAGTTTTTGTGTGTGTATATATAATATATGATCAGTCTTGAGGAGTGTGAATACCACAAGATTTCAACTGACAGATGGACCGAGGTGAACTTATTGAGAGTTAAGATGAATATTTCGTCTCTCTCTCCCTCTCTTGTCTGCTAGGATTCCCGTCTGCTACAGCACATAGCAGCCAGGCCGCTTATCTGGCTGTCAGGGGGCATTAGTTACCTAGAAGTACCGGCAATAACAGATCGTTGCTGGGAAGCTCCGGTGGAAAGCACATCCAACCCTCTAAGCCCAGATGATCGTGTACTGAGTGTGAAGTGCTGGAGAATCACAAGGCGAGATCGGCGCGTAGGTGTAACCTTCTATTACCATCCTCCATGGCCTCTACTCGTGGGTCAGGTAATAGCACGGCCCAGCAGTCACTGACGCTAAATCAATGTTGGTTTAACGTTGGTCCAGCGTCGTAGACAGTGAACCAACGTTAAACCAACATTGATTCAACGTCTTGTGTCTGCTGAGCAGTGGAGGCATTGTTTTTAATCCGTGTACACATTCACAAGAAAAACAGTGACTAACTGTTACCCAGCAAACACAAGACGTTGAACCAATGCTGTTTTATTGTTGGCCCAGCGTCGTAGACGTTGGGCCAACATTAATTCAGCATTAGCTAGCTGGGTAGATCACTGTACTTAGTGTAAGCATTTTCATGAGGGAGTGCAGCCAAATTCTATCAAGCCATTACAAAGTTTTAACTCAATTTATAGAAACAGGCTTAGCTTTGGAAAAGAAGCAGGGATATTAACTGAATAAATGCATTAAATAATCATACGTTAAACATATTTAATAGTTACCTGGCATTTTAAACTAGTCGTATTAATATAAATTAGGCCGTTATAATTCACCTGTAATCGTATAGAAATACGCACCGTGAATTGAATTATTTGTTGGATAACAATTAGGATAGCTTTACTACCTCAGCTTTTAGTATGTATATGGGGATACAATAAGTGTAGGCATAATTCAGTAGCTGACAACCATTTACCATGTTTAGAATACAAGGAATATATAACAATATAATAGTTTTCACAACTTTTAAATGTTATTTTTATAATAATACATTTGCTCCAATAGAGTATGACTATAACATTAAATGAGCGTACTTATTATGTAACTAATATATGAAAATTTAGCAAATGAAGCAAAAATGCAAAAAGGGTGTTATGAGTGATAGGATACATTTCACACAAACGTGTAGTTAATCTCACTATAAAGGTGTGTCTAATATATTATCCCTAGCGCTGAATTTGTCAGAGAAATCAGCCAAACAAAATAGTGCTCACTCAATATCAAACTACATCCCTAGCGCTGAAAGTGTCAGTGAGATCAGCCAAACCAAACAGTGCTCACTCAATATCAAACTACATCCCTAGCGCTGAAAGTGTCACAGAGATCAGCCAAACCAAATAGTGCTCACTCAATATCAAACTACATCCCTAGCGCTGAAAGTGTCAGTGAGATCAGCCAAACCAAATAGTGCTCACTCAATATCAAACTACATCCCTAGCGCTGAAAGTGTCAGAGAGATCAGCCAAACCAAATAGTGCTCACTCAATATCAAACTACATCCCTAGCGCTGAAAGTGTCAGTGAGATCAGCCAAACCAAATAGTGCTCACTCAATATCAAACTACATCCCTAGCGCTGAAAGTGTCAGAGAGATCAGCCAAACCAAACAGTGCTCACTCAATATCAAACTACATCCCTAGCGCTGAAAGTGTCAGTGAGATCAGCCAAACCAAATAGTGCTCACTCAATATCAAACTACATCCCTAGCGCTGAAAGTGTCACAGAGATCAGCCAAACCAAACAGGGCTCACTCAATATCAAACTACATCCCTAGCGCTGAAAGTGTCACAGAGATCAACCAAAGCAAACAGTGCTCACTCAATATCAAACTACATGATCCCCCACGACCTGCGGCTGAAAGGTATAGAAAATAAATGCTCCCTATCTTACACAGGTATTCCTCCCAGGAAACACGAGATATTGACCCAATATTGCATCAAATTTGGCCCACCGTCTGCGACGCTGGCCAACATTAACCCACCATTGGGTCAAGGTACCGTGCTGGTACCTCCGATCATGTTTCAACCAGGATGTCAATAGGCGGCAATGATGCACCACCCAGCAAAAACGATACATTAATCCAATGCTGTTTCATTGTTGGGCCGATGTCTAAGACGATGGGCCAACGTTGCAACAGCATTGTATGGGTGTTTGCTGGGCATGGTCTTAGATGCAGATCATCATTTAACCCTTAACGCGCTAAAATAAGATTGTGTAAACGATGAAGACCAAAGGGTTTTTTCAATTTGAAATCATCATTAATGTCTTAGTCAGCTCTTTTTGCTTCATTTTAATACTTAAGTTATGAGTGTACGGTCATTATAAATATGTTTACTCTTAGAGCGCCGGGATGGACGTCAGAATCCGGCTTTTACAGAAAGTCAGAAAGTGGATTCCCGCGCTGTAAGGGTTAAGCTTGCACACACTCCCATCTTAACAGGACAAGAACCAGAAGGCGTCGAAATCATTCAGGTTTTCATGGCTTGACAAAACTACGGTGCTCATGATCTGTTAAAAGCTTGCTCGTTATTTTGTTTGTCCAGTAATGGCTAAGTGCAAACCTAACCTTCTAAGTGTAGAGAACAAAGATAACCCTATCAATGCGGAGGATATATACAATCTCTCTACAGCTGTGTTGTAATGAAAAATGTGGCAGATATTAAGGAAATCAATTTAAAATTTGTGAATAAAATCGTGGAACATTTCTTTGGACAGTCATATCTAAGAAAGACGTGGGGTAATAAATTCGAAAATAGTTTAGTTTTTTTATTAGCAACATTTCAGTTCCATGCCCGCATGCTCAGCTCATAGGTTGCACAGTCATTAAAAAATTATGGACCTTGGGGTCGAGATCGCTCTCAGTCACTGCCACTGGATTTTTCGGGTAAAGCAAATAAGTTTGAGTACTAATTGTTTTAATTGATCTAGGTGTATTCAGTGACCAGCAAATTAGTTGAAATGGTGTATTACAATAATAAAGTGAGATAACACGATCAGTTTGAATATGTTCCCATCCTCAGGGGAGCCAGGGGAACGGCATCTTCATCTATCAAGTTGTCTGGTACCGACAAACCAGTGGTCTGACTGTCAGACCGGGTGCGGCAAGATGGGGGAGCGGGAGTGAACAAACTAAAAAATCAGGATGAAAATTTCCTGAATATGTCTATATTTTAATCTTTATGCGAACAACGTATTGGTTGAACATGTTTTGTATTTTCCAATATGGCACGCCCCACCGAACACGACACGTTGATCCAATACTGGCCTAATGTTGACACACCGTCTACGACGCTGGGCCAACATTAGGCCAGCATTGGATCAACGTGCCGTGTTTGCTGGGACAAAATGAACAACGTCAGACAGGACGTACGTGTCATACCATGTGTGAGGGGCGGGGGCCTGGTACAGTGGCTAAAGCTGCTTGATTGGAAAGTCGGAGATCGTGGGTTCGAACCCCACTCTGCCTTCAAATTTCCAAAAAAATGGTTATTCTCCGCTCACTCGTAAAAATTCAATATTGTGGGGAGCCTCCGTGACAGAGAGGTAGCGTGCTCAGCATCAGACCGCCAGGGCTCGAATTTCGAATCCTGTGTATGGAGGGCACTGTCATCTCATCCATCTCACCATCGTAATGAGGTTATCCTGGTCCAGTTTAGCCTATATGTGCACAAAGGTGGCGTAAAACCCTATGCATTTCACTTTATGGCATACATTGTACTTCGAACAGCACGGGTGCGATATGGTATGATACGGATGTACATCTTATAGTGAAAACCAATGCACAGACAGTGATAATAATTGGATGATAATGTATTACTAAATTACCTTTGGAGCCGTACATTTATCAATGTTGGAGATAAACCACTAAAGTACCCATTTTCATTCCGATGTTTATCGAGCAATCATTATTTCCAGGTTTATTGTCACAACAAAATATATTTATCATGGTATATCGTTGTAGAGAGTGATGTAGTAATTATTCATAAATCACGCAATATATAACATAGTCAGATGAAAGTTAAATCACTATTATTGGGAATGCAATGCCTTATTATTGTGCTTTAAATTTAGGCAAACTTCAACACATTAAACAGTGTAACGCACAGAAGTGGTGAATGTGTCTGGCATAAGCAACAAACAAAGCTATAATCGCGGCTAACACCAATGAAAGTATATACATATTCAAATAGTATGGGTGGTGCATGTAAATACAAATAATACTGGGCTGTTTATGTGAATGCAGACCTACTCTGTAACTGGGATGCACACGGAGACAGTCTCGTCAATAACATTGAAAAATCCACCCACATCTGGAAGCAGTGTTCATCCCAGCAAAAACAAAACATTTGCATGACATTTGTACAACGTCAGCCCAACGTCTTTGACGTTGGTCCAACATTGTACAGATGCAAATTAAGAAATAAAAAACAAATTAAGAAATATCGCAGTACCGTAGTCAACATACGATGCTCAGCCAACATTGTCTTAATTTTAGTTTTAGAAGTACTTAAATAAAATTAGGTTAGTAGAGTGATTTTACATATAATGAACCAGATGAAAGTCATCGAAGTTTGTTTCTGTGAAACCCTGTTTGTTGCGCGGGTTAATGAGCTCATCCTGCTAACGTTGTTAAGAATACTCAAGTTTTGTAAGATTAATCATCAATAAGATGGGCATTTGATGCAATTTCAATTGTATACTTAATATGTCATGCCAAATTGAAACCTCAGAATAACATTTATTCCCCAAGTATTCATATATGTTCTATAGATGTAACCTTTTCGACGCGGGGGCCGACTTTAGACGTCAAAATCTCACGTCCATAGACGTCAGATTATGGCGTCTAAAGTCGATCCCCGTACTGATAGAATTAAATATTTGCAATGGCCGTATACTCATAACTTAGGTATTCAAATGAAGTGGAAAGAGCTGACTAAGATATTTATGATGATTTCAAATTGAAAAAAAAACATTTGGTCTTCATGGCTTATACAAATATAATTCAACGTTGTAATGGGTATGTATATTTTGGTTTGTTCCCATACAAATATGTCGTTTACATATTCACTCTTCCCACTGAGAACATGACAATATACCATGGACATCAAGACAGTGATAGTTGATTGATTAGCTTTGCCCCCCCCCCCCCCCCATAAGCAAAACTGCTAAAGGTCAACACAATGTCGAATCGAATTATCAAAAAGATGTCCATTAAAGATAAAATTATTAAAAAAACACCAAATGTAAACTAATGTTGGGCCAGCGTCTTCGCCATTGAAACAACATTGGGTGAATGTCTGTGTTTGCTGAGTGAAACGTTCCATTTGACAAATAGCTCTAGTTAAAATGCACTTTGTCATGTGGTAATAATATATACCGCAAAAATACGGTAAATTCGATACTTACGACGCTGGTCCAAAATTAGGCCAGCATCAGATCAACATATCATATTTGCTGGATGATTCCTGTTCGCTGCCAGATATCTGACAGTAAATTGCTTCAGCCTCAGCTGCTTCAACGAGGACGCTTTATAATGTTAGTCCAGCTTCCATCGCTGGGTCTGAGTTTCCTAAACGCTTCCACATGAATCGTGTTTTATCTACACCAGATCCGCATTTAACACACGTTTAGCAATAGTAGCAGCTTGCAGCTACATGAGAGCCATACAATTATATATATATAATGTCATTAATGTATTTTCATAGATCATGTTCATGTGTATCTCTGACCAGAATATCGGCAACAATTTTATCCTAGCGTTACTGTCTGAACGATCGTGCTGTATGTGATGAGCTCGTCCCAAGCTGTTAGTGGGTGACAAATGAAAAAAAAATATATTGCTATTAGTAAAACAGTTTAACAAAAACATCATTCTAAAGACGTTAGGTGTAGGAAATCAATTCATTCTTTAGAGATGAGAAATTATGCTTTAATGCATCGTTAGGATTTAAAGGCTTAATACATCCAAAACAACACAGATTACATACATCCTGTACCATTTACTACATACATAATATACTGTTTATGTTATGTATGCTGCTGTCACCCATAACTTTCTTTGAGAAGCTCTCCGTAAAATGCCGCTAAATCTCTGGAGCTTTGCTTTTTCAAAGTGGCTGTTACAGGTCAATGACAGTGCGTGCTGTGGTTAATGCTCCCCAGATACCAGACATCATATACAGCTCTAAGACTCAAAACAGTCTCACTCTAAATAGACATTATATGTAAAGGTGAAGGAAAAGGTTTATAGTCTGATATCAAGTATTTCATCCGACTTTTACATTTTACCACCTGGTCACTGGAACTGTTCATTCGTGTGCATCTCTACTCGACGGAGATCATACAGTCATGCAGCCATTTCGGCGCTTTAAATGAAATGAGACTTTTATAGCGCCTAACTCCTCGGAGGGCCGAGCTCAGAGGCGCAATCCATCCTTATCAAATTCCAAAGAAGAGTCGAGGGAAATAAGCATGGTCGTCATCAGGGAGCCGGGACGCAGAGGAGCTATGGCGGGAAAGCCAGATCGAAGAAATGCGTTTTTAACAGTTTCTGAAAGAGGAAATATTTTTAGCTACACGAAGGTGTGCAGACAGTAAATTCCAGAGAGTAGGACCAGAAACAGAAACGGCACGCGCACCGAACTTAGTTCTGATACGTGGTACTTTGAGTTTATTTGTATTGTTTGATCGCAGATGTTTTACGGAGTCTGCAGAAAAAAGAAGGCTAGATAAATAAGATGGCTGACCATCATTGAGACAACGAAATACAATAGTACATATTTTGAATTGTATTCTAAACTTGATTGGAAGCCAATATAATGATTTTAATAGAGGAATATAGCGACTGAAACGAGGAGCCTTTGTCACAACCCTTGCTAAACGGTTCTGAACACGCTGTAATTTCTGTAAATCTTTAGCTGGGATTTCGTGTAATAATGAGTTACAGTTTGCTTGTCACCAGTGCCACTGCAATTTGTTTTGCTAAAGCTAGAGTTAGACTTTTTCTGATGCGTTTAAGATCTCTAATGTGATAAAAACAGAAAATGGACACCTGTGAAATGTGCTGACGAAAATTCAAACCACTGTCCTTGCGGAATCTGCTGGATTCATCTCATTGTCCAACACCGCAAGGGGGAAACGGTTAATAAACTTCTCCCTTTGCGATTTCGAGCCAATGAGAAGAAACTCAGTCTTGCTAGGATTGAGTTTTAGTTTGGATTGAGCCATCTAAGCAGATACCCCGGTAATACAGTTCTGAAGCATTTTTAATGAATCAGTTGCTGTGTCACCTATTAAGGAGATGTAAATTTGTGTATCATCGGCGTATAAGTGATGACTCAATCCATAACTTGAAATAATGGTGCTTAGAGGAGCGGTGTACAAACTGAAAAGCAGAGGGCCAAGTACAGAATCCTGCGGCACGCCATGCTCGAGCTAACTAGAGTCAGAAAAAAATTGTCAATTTTGTTAGAGTGTTGGGGTCTTATGTAACTTATCATACACATTGCAATCTCTGCCCTGCCACGTACTCATTATCATCTGATATGAGTCAAGTGAAGCATTTGAGGGTTAAGCACCTTGCCCAAGGACACAATATCAAAACAATGTCCCAATATTGAGAGGGTAGAAACATGATATTTATCTGAAAATCCTGCACAAAGCCGGATTAGAAACCCCCCAACGCAAGCAGCGACATTGGTAAAGCTCCACGCATTCTCGTGACATGTTTGTTAATTCCTGCTCATACTGCCCTCTATACCGTTATTGTCTTATTCTGTAGACAATAAATAGTATTCAAATGCCAAAGTTGACGAAAGTTACTTAGAAGTCCTCAGGGCATATACTGCAGCAGATATATGGCTGTTTATGTTATACGATTGTTAACATAACATACTGATGATACCAATGTAATATTAAGTGGTAAGGATCCAGATGTTTTATCGGAAATGGTGAATAAATAAAGATGTAAATTATTTAAATGGCTGAAAGCACAAAAACTATCCCTTAATGTGAATAAAACACATTATATTTTATTTCGATCTAAATATAAATCTGTACCTACCATGAAAACTCAGGTAAGAATAATGGATGAATGTATTGGGTAAGTGCAAAGTACCAAATTTCCAGGTGTTGTTATTGACTGTCATTTGAATTGGTATAAACATACAAACTATATAAAGACTAAAGCCAGTAAGGGGATAGGAATAATCAATACGATTAAACAATTTATAAACAAAGAAACAATAAGAACATTGTTCTTTTCATTTGTGTATCCGTATCTATACTATTGTATTGAAGTTTGGGGCAACGCCCAAGATTGTTACAGGGACACGATTTTAAGTTACAGAAGAGAGCTGTGCGCATTGTCTTGTTCACCATTATTCTGAACCTTTGTTTATACATTTAAAAATACTTCAATTTAAAAAGCTTTATTTCTATACGGTAGCTGTTTTTATGCACAATTACGAACATAATTTATTACCATCAATCTTCAATCATATGTATGTCTATAACAGAGATGTTCACCAGGTTAACACTAGACAAGCAGATAAAGTTCGTCCCGCTAAATATAGAACTGTTCTGCAAGTAAATCTCTTAGAATTTCGGCCCTAGGAATTTGGAATGATATACTTTCAAATCTTGATATAAACTTATCTTTCTCTTTGTTTAAAAAACGTCTATTTGAGTATTGTCTACATTAATAATTATTTCTTTATTTTGGCTAAAACAGCCGTTGTTATATTTCATAAGTATTTGTGTATGGTTAAGTTACCATCGTCTCTATTATATGTCTTATTCAGTTTATATATATATATATTTGCACATAATTACCTATTTTGCACTCATTTCGATTGTAGCATTTAATTTTGCGTAATTAATGTAGGACACAATAATCTTATGATTCTTTGTCTACTTTGGCACAATGATATTTTATGTTGGTCATGCATGTCATGTGTGTGTTGTTATGTGTCAATAAACTATTCTATTCTATATCAGGCTAACAAGGTATATAAACAGTTTTTACTGTGGTCACAGCATACGGCATTGGAAAATCCCGCACTCGTTCGAGGAGCAATGTGTTCGTCTAAACACTCACATCTCAGTCTTCGGAAATACATTAAATATGCACAACAATGTTACTATTTTTTTGTATGATCAACTGACACCTTACAGCTATCCTGTTCAAATAAACAAATGCCCTACTACAGTACAAAATGTTTCTTCTCCGCTCTCTCGTAAAGATCCAATATTGTGGGGAGCCTCCGTGGCCGAGAGGTAGCGTGCTCGGCCTCAGACCGCCAAGGCTTGAATTTCGAATCCTGTATCTGGAGTGCAGTGTCATCTCATTCATCTATCCATCTTCAGTAGGTTATCCTGGCCCAGTTAGCCTACATGTGCACGAAGGTAGCCTAAAACCCCATTCATCTCATCTCACTAAAGTACTACGCGGTACGAGCTGGAGTCTGGGTATCTTATACATGTTACAGTAGGCCTAGAGAGTGTGATAACTTGTAGGTTATTGTTATTCCATATCTTTGTATCTACATAATACATTCTCACACTCACTGGTGGTGTTTCCACTATGAGATGTATAATGGGATCAGCCAATACCACACTCCGATGTACTACATGCATACATGTATGTATGCTGTATTGCAGGTGAGCGGGGAACGCTATTAACTGAGCGTCGGCGGGTCTTATGGTCGTCTGTCATGTCGGTTAACTGTACACTAATTTGCACCGTTAAAAATTTTGGACAATCGTGTGAGAAAATACAAACGGTGTTCAATTTCGTGCGGTATGGAAAAATAAAGCACATGTCCGAGGAATGAGGTGTTCCCTAAAGGCTCACACCTTATTCCTTGGACGAGTGCTGTATTTTCCAATACCGCACTCGCACTGAACACCGTTTGCATATCGTCTAGCTGTATGGTAGTCTGCTGATTATATATCAGTTCTAAATCGCACTCCAGCAACACTATGACATGTTCATCTGTCTGACGTGTCATGTGATCAATCAAAATAACTCCAGTAAAATACACTTCTTGAATGATTGAGTCGCGCTTGTGCGCATGTAGAATAAACTAGATCAGAATACCAATTCAATAAATGTCAAGAGATTAATCTCCTTCGAAGAATGCATGAACTCCAAACTCCTTTAACGAGTAGTTATTGAAGTACATGACCATGGTGCCAATCAACATTGTATATATAATAAACTGTATTGAATTAGCATATAACCGCTTACCATCACCATACATAAAATCGTATAAGATGTATCTCCCATATATACACCACTATATATATTATTTATATATGAATTCGGGAAAAATAACTAAAAATGATCAGCTTGTATCAACACATATATTAATTCAGTAGTCTTTATATAAATCTGCAATATAATAATAATAATAATAATAATAATAATAATAATAATGGTGAGTTCTTATATAGCGCACATCAATGCTCTGTGCGCTTCACACATATTACCCCTGGTCACTGGACCTGTTCATTCATGTACCATTTCAACTCCCCTTTTTTAGATCATACAGCACTTGCAGCCATTTCGACGCTAGGAACTGGTCGTACACATTGCAATCGCTGTCCTAACAGGACAAAAATATCCCAATATTGATATTTCTCTAAAAATCCTGCATCAAGCGGGATTCAAAACCGCACGGCAGGCAGTGACATTGACAAAACTCCGCGATCTAGCCATCGCGCCACGGCCATCTCCACGTCCATAATGAATCATTTTATGCACAAACATTTTCACAGTGAGTGTTCCTATGAATGTTTTATTTCATTTACTGCCGTAGAAAACGGAACACGTCCCTGTGAACTGTGCAGATATCTATGGTGAAGGGATGATGTATGAGGTGGGAGGTGAATGCTTAACAAATCTCTGTCTGAACAGAATCCCTGGTAATCCATCAGCAATTGTCCAGACCATCAACCAGTCAACAGGCAGACCACCATGGTAATTGTTTATGTACTAGGGCTTACATTGCAATAATATATTGGCAACAGGGAAGTAACGTTGTCATTCACGCCCAAATATCCACATCATCTACCAGAAAAAAAGATAGAAAGTCTTCTATGGTAAATAGTGAGGGCGGGTGTATGACATTTAAACACCTATATATTGAGCAAACAACTAGACAGCAATTACACATACATATGCAACTTTAGCTTTCAAATGACAGCAAGACATCGAAGAGAGTCTTAAATGTGGTCTGACATAAGTGAAATACAAAACGCCAGCCTACATTAGTAGTCTCAGAAAAAATGATAAAATATATATAAATCAATTCTGATTTTTAAATTACTAAACAGGCTGTTTATAAACAAAATCCATTATTTAAACAATTGTATACATTTGCCACTGTTACACAACGACTGAGTGAGGAGTATATAGCGTATGGTAACCTCATGAGTACCTCATGTTCAGCTAAAAATACAATATTACTGTTCAGTGACTTGACTCATTGAATGGGAAAAGCTTTGACTTTCTTACAAATAGGTCTTTGTTTATGAAAATAACTACAAGCATACTTTCATGTTCATACATTTGATAAATATTTGATGACATCACTAATGGTACTATTAATTGAAAACGCAAGAGGAATAATTAATATCGTATTTTAGTTGATAAAATAAAATAAAATAAAATATTAACAGAATTACTAGCATTACGTATACAAGTTTGAAATCTAATATGTGCGTATACAGGTGAAGTTTTGAAATACTGCATGTTTATTGAAGCCCAAAGTAAACTTTTGGTCTTGTCTTGTCTTGAAAGATAAAAAGCAAGGATATAATAGCCGTGGTTTTGGTGGTCCTGTAGTTATTTAAGCACAGCTGAGAATTGAAGGCAAAGCATAAATGTTTTCTGAAATGGTATAGATGTTTTCTGAACTTCATCAATGTTTCCCGAACAAATGTTTGTCACATATGGGTCGCCATAACTTGACAATAAAATGATGCATACAAAGCTGCAAATATTATAGAATTACCTACATTCTCGATTAGTTCGTCAGGCAATACAAATATAAGTATGCATTTTCGTTAGGTGTACTCATGTATTATTCATTGTTTGTGATCGATTGATGATGGAAGAAAACATCAGTCAGCAAAATAAGGATGATTAAATATTCTGGCATTCAGTTAACAAGGTAATATGTATATTTTAGACAAATTGTGTGCCCAGCTCTGAGACGCTGGCACACATTTCAACCTGCGTACGGTATTTGTATATGTGCTGGTGGGCATCCATCAAAAGTGTCAACACCAGAATGTATCCACAGACAGATGAACTGAGGGTAACTTGTTGAGAGTAGAGATGAATCTCTCTTCTGCCTCTTGTGTGGAGTCTCTGCTTGTCTACAGCTGATAACAACCAGCCAGCGAACACGAGACACTGATTCAATGTTGGAGCAGCGTATGTGAAGCGGGACAGCATTATCCCACCATTATCCCATCGTATGGCGACACCGCCCAAGCCAATTATCTGGCTGTCAATGAGCATCAGTTCCCTAATAGTACCTATCGGGAAATAACAGATCGCAGTCTGGAAGCTCCGGTAAATGACACATCCCGCCCTCTAAGCCCAGATGATCGTTTTCTGAGTGCTGAATACTGGAGAATTATCACAAAATGAGATCGATCCAGGCTAAACGGTGCTTGTGTAAAACTACACAGCAAATACGAGAAATTGACCCAATGCTGGATGGATGTTGGGCCTGCGTCGTACACGGTGGCCCAACATCGAACTAACATTAGGTCAATGTCTCATGTTCGCTTCGATACTGCCATCTGTACCCTTGGTGGCTCAGTCATGAATAAAGAGACCCATGGGGCACATTGCTCATTAGTGCTCATATTTGCCAAAATATTCCAATGGCATAGAATTATACGGTAATAACTGTTCACATTGTTAAATAAAAAATATATAAAATGACACTTTGAACACATGAACGGTCAATTGTAACCCTTGAAAAATGCACGCCGCAACTTGAATTAATCTGATAAAAAGAACTAGAAAGAATTACAACTAACGTGCTGGTGAGTTTGGACGGCGCCATTGTTTCTGAAGAAGCGCGAGAGCGAGCAAGAGCTAGAGCCAGAGCAAGAGCCGGAGCCAGAGCCAGATACTCAGCCAGAGCCAGAGCCAGAGACAGACAGAGCCAGAGCCAGAGACAGAGACAGAGACAGACAGAGCCAGAGCCAGAGACAAACAGAGCCAGAGACAGAGACAGACAGAGCCAGAGACAGAGCAAGAGACAGACAGAGACAGAGCCAGAGACAGAACCAGAGACAGACAGAGACAGAGCCAGACAGGGAAAGAGCCAGAGCCAGAGCCAGAGCCAGAGCCAGAGCCAGAGCCAGAGCCAGAGCCAGCGACAGAGTCAGACAAAGCCAGATACAGAGACAGAGCCGGAGCCATAGAGAGAGACAGACAGAGACAGACAGAGACAAAGCCAGAGTCATAGTCAAAGCCAGAGACAGAGCCAGAGCCAGAGACAGAGCCACAGACAGACAGAGACAGAGCCAGAGCCAGAGCCAGAGCTAGAGACAGAGTCAGAGATAGGGCCAGAGCCTGAGATGGAGACAGAGACAGACATAGACAGAGCCAGAGCCAGACATAGAGCCAGAGCCAGAGCCAGAGCCAAAGCCAGAGACAGACAGAGCCAGAGCCAGAGACAGAGCCACAGACAGACAGAGACAGAGCCAGAGCCAGAGCTAGAGACAGAGTCAGAGATAGGGCCAGAGCCTGAGATGGAGACAGAGACAGACATAGACAGAGCCAGAGCCAGACACAGCCAGAGCCAGAGCCAGAGCCAGAGCCAGAGCCAAAGCCAGAGACAGACAGAGACAGAGTCAGAGACAGGGACAGAGACAGAGACAAAGGCAGAGCCAGAGCCAGAGTCAGAGACAGACAGAGACAGAGGCAGAGACAGCGCCAGAGAAAAAGGCAGAGACAGATACAGAGGCATTGACACAGCGACAGGGACAGGGAGACAGAGATAGAGGCATAGAGAGAGACGGAGACAGGGACAGAGAGACAGAGACAGAGACAGGGACAGAGGCAGAGAGACAGAGTCTCTTTTTCTATAACTTTCTCTATCTTTCGCTCTCTATCACTTTCTCTATCTCTTTCTCTGTCTGTGTGTTTTACCTTTGTTGTTCTTATCTTTCTTGGTTTTAGCTACGTCAGAAACAATGTCCCCGTCCAAGCTCACATCCACTTTAATGGTAGTTCCTTCTAAACTCACTAACATTTTAGTGGTAGTTTTAATTAATATTAGTAGTAAGGTATCACGACCCTAAATGCTTAGGGGTGGCTACTGAATGAAGAGTGCGTCATAAATTACTGCTTTATTAGGCTGTTATTGCTTCTGGTAAATGAACAAAAATACAGGATTGTTGCTTTTATGTGGATTATTTGCAAGGACACGTTGTTTTCTTGCTGTGTGTTATGAGATATATGTGTGTTGTGAGATTATGGGATGGATACATGCGGGGGGGGGGGTGACAAGTATTGTTGTGTAAGAATATATCCAGGGAGGTCATAATTATGCGCAGTACCCCTGTCATGTGACACGACCTGAACCTTCGTACACAGACAGTGCGGGGATGTCTTACAAATGATGAAATAATTCCTGCCAAGACTACTCTGTCACCAGGCTTCGACTCCCGCCGCCGGCTTTGAAAAAATACGTTTTTCTAACAGAAATGTCGCAATTCATCCAAATATACTGTGTTGCGTTCTCAAATTCTATTAGGCTTACCATGCGTCATACCCCTGAGTACTCGCTCGCTATTGGCTGGGTCACTTAAAAAAAATATAACACCCTACCTGACTACCCAAAGACCAGCTTGGTCTGATTTCAAGTCGATCACGTCAAAATTTAATGAGAAATAATTGCGCAAAAAACAGCCGTAGAATAATAGTAATAATAAGAATAAGAAAGTATCCACTTGAAAAACAAGAGTTTGGACGAGTTTGGTCCAAACTAAATATCAGCTTATTTGTATCACACTAACACACATATTAGCTCGGGCAGAATGAACGTAAAATCTGATTTCGTCTTGGTATACGTCAAAAAATGTTCGCGTATATTACCGGATGAATTATCAGTTAGTCTAAGTATCCACGGAAATTGAATATAATATGTATCGCAATTTATCTGCTTATAGATATCAAATGCAGACCAATACATTGGCAAGCTCGCAATCAATATATATACTCATGCATCTTAAAAAAATGCGTCTGAGGCACGTCTGACAGAAAAATGTAGAGAATGGTCTAGACAAATATAAAATAATATGACATGCAAAATCCACGTCCACGCAGATTAAAGAGACATTCGTTCGTTCGTTCGTTCGTTCGTTCGTTCGTTCGCTTGTTCGTTCATTCGTTCGTTCGTTCGTTCGTTCGTTCGTTCGTTCGTTCGTTCGTTCGTTCGTTCGTTCGTTCGTTCGTTCGTTCGTTCGTTCGTTCGTTCGTTCGTTCGTTCGTTCGTTCGTTCGTTCGTTCGTTCGTTCGTTCGTTCGTTTGTTTGTTCGTTCGTTCGTTCGTTCGATCGTTCGTTCGTTCGTTTGTTCTTTCGCTCGTTCGCTCGTCGTTCGTTCGTTCGTTCGTTCGTTCGCTCGTTCGTTCGTTCGTTCGTTCGTTTGTTCGTTCGTTCGTTCGTTCGTTTGTTCGTCGTTTGTAGTTCGTTCGTTCATTCATTCATTCGTTCGTTCGTTCGTTCGTTCGTTCGTTCGTTCGTTCGTTCGTTCGTTCGCTTGTTCGCTCGATCGTTCGTTCGTTCGTTCGTTCGTTCGTTCGTTCGTTCGTTCGTTCGTTCGTTCGTTCGTTCGTTCGTTCGTTCGCTCGTTCGTTCGTTCGTTCGTCGATCGTCGTTCGTTCGTTCGTTTGTTCGTTCGTTCGTTCGCTCGTTCGTTCGTTCGTTCGTTCGTTCGTTCGTTCGTTCGTTCGTTCGTTATTTCGTTCGTTCGTTCGTTCGTTCGTTCTTTCGTTCGTTCGCTCGTTTGCTCGTTCGTTCGTTCGTTTGTTCGTCGTTCGTTCGTTCGTTCGTTCGTTCGTTCGTTCGTTTCTTCGTTCGTTCGTTCGTTCGTTCGTTCGTTCGTTCGTTCGTTCGTTCGTTCGTTCGTTCGTTCGTTCGTTCGTTCGTTCGTTCGTTCATTCGTTCGTTCGTTCGTTCGTTCGTTCGTTCGTTTGTTCTTTCGTTCGTTCGTTTGTTTGTTTGTTTGTTTGTTTGTTTGTTTGTTTGTTTGTTTGTTTGTTTGTTTGTTCGTTCGTTCGTTCGTTCGTTCGCTCGCTCGCTCGCTCGTTCGTTCGTGCATTCGTTCGTCGTTCGCTCGTTCGTTTGTTTGTTTGTTTGTTTGTTTGTTTGTTTGTTTGTTTGTTTGTTTGTTTGTTTGTTTGTTTGTTTGTTTGTTTGTTTGTTTGTTTGTTTGTTTGTTTGTTTGTTTGTTTGTTTGTTTGTTTGTTTGTTTGTTTGTTTGTTTGTTTGTTTGTAAAAAAACACATCCCATCACCAATACGATCATGTATCCCTCGCGTTCTACTTATTGAGTTTATAATTTTATCTGCTCATCACTGATCACTGTGCAAATGAAGCAATTTCAAAGGACTCCTAATACGTGGAAATAGGCGTTTTCCTAAAGTTTTTGATTAAATCACGAATAAGGGTTTAAAATAGCATCCCTAAGCGCTCAGAGAGATCAGCCAATCCAAACAGTGCTCACTCAATATCAAGCCACATGACCCCCCCCCATCCCTCCCCCTACGTCCTGCGGCTAAAATGTATAGAAAATAAATGTTCCCTATCTTAAACATGTGCTTCTGGTCCCAGCTACCATCTCTTTATCCTCATGTTAAATGTAATAACTGTGCAGTCACAATGCTCACCCATTGTCGTTGATACTGGGCCAGCATAATTCAGAGTTGCAGGTATGACTCCCAGCAAACACGAGACGTTGATCTAAGGTTGGTTTAATGTGAGCCCATCGTCTACGACGTCGGTACAACATTGAACGAACATTGTGTCAAAATCTCGTGGCTGCTGAGTTGTTCCTTGACTCCCATCTTAAATGGATAAGAACCAGAAAGCCCCGAGATCATTCAGGTTTTCATAGCTTGGGCAAACTACGGTGCTGATGATAAGCTTGTATGTCCAGGGAAAGTTAAGTGCCCACATATCACTCTTTGTCTAAGGAGCAATGCCGTAGTCAATCCCTTTAGTCATGGTTATATGGGAATACTTATAATATTCTTTAATATGTTCATACAATTGAGTTGTAATGTGGAAGATAGAAGGAGTATCAATAGTAATATTGATTCCTATGAAATGAATACATTTTCAATCAGTTGAAGGTTAAATGCGAGTAAGATATTTAAAAGAACGTAATCACGACGAATCGAGACGACCCAGCTACATTCACCCTTGCAGTTCAGGCGACTATCTTGTAACAATCAGTTGAGTAACATAATAATAATGATTAGGCCTACAGAAATAAACAAGGCTCAACATATTTTTAGAAATATAACATTTTTTGAGTATCACCCAACGCAACATTATTGCCCATGGACAGAGTATCATTATTTTACATACTAGATGTGATAAAGATGTGTTTGAGTGAATTCGGATGTCGCCTAAGATGTGTTTGAGTGATTTTGGATGTCGACATCTGGTGATTGGTGGCCTAATATGCATAAAAATAACAAATGTTGTCTCCACGTTTCTTTCATTGTCAACAAATTATTGGTATAACTAATTTGCTAAACAACAAATATTTCAGTTGCCAATTGATATCTTTTTTTTGTATATTTAGGAAAATGTTTTGCATGTACATGTACTTATGGGTGGGAATTATGATAGCAAATCACTTCTCAATGTGAATGACAATAAGGTGAATTACGTTGAGATAATTAACTTATAAATGAAGTGTAGATAATGCATGGCTACATTGTACACTATTCAGACTCTTGTAATTTATTGTGAACAACTGTTGCACCTATATAACATTCAGCGAAACTAACTAATCAATAATTTGTACTATATGTTTTGTGTACATGACTATTGCTAATACATGATAAAAATACACACTTTCTGACAGTGTCCAACATAAGTTGTTGCTCAGTTCATTCGACTTAAAAGAAAGTATATCGAAAATCAACACACAAATGCATATGTCCCAGATTGTGTTTACTGGCCTTGAATCAGATGAAAGTTATGCAGGTTGGTGCTTGGCATAACTGTCTATTGCACGGTTCAATTATATCCGTCTGTTTACATGATGCAACATCATTGTTTTTACTTCACATGTTAATGTTGAAAACTTCACCCATTCAGTCCGGGGACCGTCTAGCGGTGGTAGACCCATAACATAGGTATTCAAATGAATCGGAAAGAGCTAACTAAGACATTTGTGATACAAATTTTAAAAATCCTTCAGTCTCCATGTTTTAAACAAACATAATTTTGCGTTGTAAGGGTTAAAATGACGCTGATTTCGCCTCTGTCATAGATTATTTATTGATTTGAGAAGATTAATCAGAGTTTTCTGTTTTTGCTTTATCTGATAGAAATGTGATGTTTACGTTTTCATAGGTAATACAATCTGCCCAGGAGAAAATAAACTGCAGCTCAGGCAGAAGTGTTAAAATATCCATCCGTTCATTGCAAGGATTCGTAAACACTAACATTGTATGCTTACACTTTTGTTAGAAGTGTTTACGATATGCAAATATACGAATATTCTTCACTATATCGCGACATGCCTAGTAATAGCATACGTACGGTGGATCACATGGAAGTGCATCACATAAATATGACAACCAACCACAATTATGCAAAATATGTTGATTTCACAGCTTTGGCAACATCAAAAACTCCAACAAACTCTAAAGCGAATGTTACGTAAAAAGTCTTCAAAACATAAGATGAGAAAACTGAAACTAAATTTTAAAACATCATCTAAGAGCAAAAACTCACCGATATGCCGATCATTACTCAATCAGGTCATGAAGAAGTATTCTCTTAAAATAGTTTTACCAAAAAGTGTTGTATTTATTTTGAAATTGACCATATGGTAACATAACTTATATTGATATTCCCTTCACTTGGCAATTAAAATAGTATTTTCTTTGAAGTGAGCTGCACATTGTCATGTCAGTAGAGAAACAACCTTCGGTATTGCAACACAATCTATAGCCAGCAATTCTCACACTCTGTGTGGAGGTTTTTACTATGATCAGCCTATGCCACTCTAGCTGCAGTTGCAATGTATGGCAGTTATGTCATGACTTATGTGTGACTTGATCGTGTAAGAAAATATAAACGTTGTTCATTTTCTATGTGGGAACATACAGCACATGTAGTTCAATGTCGAGTGTTTTTTTCCATATCGCACTCAAATGAACACATTTTGCATATCGTACCTACGACGGTGGCCCAGCATTAACTCAGTATTGTTACAACTTATCATATTTGTTTGGTAATTCCTGTTCGCTGTTTGTCAGATATTCGACAGATATCTGACAAATATCCGACAGATATCTGACAAATATCTGACATATATCTAACAAATATCTGACAGATAATCGTTAAATTGCATGGTCCTCAGTTGGTTCAACGTCGCGTGGACGCTTTACAATGCTAGTCTAGCACCCATGGCTAGGTCTGATTTTCGTGAACGCTTCCACATGAATCTTGTTTTATCACCACAGGATGCGCATTTAACACACGTTTAGAAATAGTAGCAGCATGCAGTTACACTAGAACAATCCTTGCTAGAACCATACAGTTATATATATATATATATACATGTATATAATGTCAGTAATGCCTTCTCAGTGCGTAAGTATGGCAAAATGTATAATAAGCTGTTTTTTTCTAGCGAGTTTGTCTGATAAGTGATGGCATAATATTTTGTTTTATATAATTATACCATAGAATTGAAAGCATGTCTAATGCTTTAACCCTGTAGCCACGTTAAGTGAATAATGCTGTTCTGTTTTATATCTATTTGCAGGAATTGATAACGCAATTTCAGCTTCATAAAAAATGCAATAACATATTATGTGATTGTCAATATATGTACATGTAAAAACTTTTTACAGAAATGGAGTTGCTTTCATTGTATGTAAAAAGGGCATGGTTTTAATCGCATTTCATATCACATCCAAGTGTAGAGAGTTTGCATACATCCTGTACCATTTACTACATACATAATGTACTTTGTAGGTTACTTATGCTGCTGGCAGTCATTAACTATCTTTGAGGAGCTCTGGGTAATATGCAGCTAAATCTGTGGAGCTTGACTTTTTCACAGCGTCTGTTACAGGTCAATGACAGTGCGTGCTGTGGTTAACCTTTATGCTGCCGGAATCGTATATAAGCATTTTCAAGCAAATTTCAGAATAAATAAATTCACTTCAAATTGCTAAAATATTTTGTGGTGGATGCTTAGTTGATCTAATATTTACATTTTGAAGACGTACTCTTGGCAATTTTTTTTTTGTCATTTGGGGTAGGGAATTGCGTTATCAATTCTAGCTTCAAATGAATGAAAAATAGTCCTGAGCCATTCGGCAGCATAAGGGCTAATACTCCCCACAAACCAGACACCTTATTAATGTAACATTGAAATCGGACTCATTCTAAATCTATATATAGCATGTATGTAGTATAATTAAACGTTGTTTCATTGAGCACAACATCTACAACATTTGTTTCTGTAAACAAAATACAGGTTAGTTCGCACAATCTTAGTGCGTAACTGCCATCTAGAACTGACCTGTATTATTTATTTAAATGCAAAAGTTGGAAAAAGTTATTAAAAAGTCTAGCGGAAATCAGGGCATATGTCTGCAGCAGATAAGTGACCTTTTAAGTTATACGATTGTTAACCTTACATGCGTGTCAGGCTAATGAGGTATATAACTGTGGTGACTTCAGCATACGGCATTGGGAAATCCCGCCCTCATTTGATGAGGTAGGTGTCAATCGTAATCTGACTCATAGTTCCAAAAACCGTTTGCGTTTGTCATCTGGGCCAACCGGACCACTGAGGATTTAAGTCGGAAAATCCTGACCGAAAAATATGTTTTCAATTTCTTCCAGAAAGCTAAATTTTGTTTTCGCAGAGCGAATTTCTAAAGGAAGTTCATTCCAGCAACAGAACAAGCCCTGCTGCCTTCCGCGGTTCTGACCCGTGGAACATTAAGCTGTTCTAGATTACTGGAACGAAGTGTCCGTACCATTCGCGATGGCTGAAGCATGTTTCGAATATATACTGGTTGTCCACTGGTCAGAGCTTTGTAGGTCAGGGAAAACAATTTAAATTTTATCCTGTAACGAACAGGTAACCAGTGCAAAGATTTTAGAAGAGGAGTTATGTGACAAAAACGAGGAGACTTTGCTACAACCCACACCAAACAGATTTGTACACCCTGCATCTAAGATGTCTCCTTCTCAGTGACGTTGAAAACGACAGAGTTACAATAGTCCAGCTTATCACATATCAAAGAAGTTTCAATTGTTTTAGCAACAGATGGTGGTAAAAAGCGCCTTATTCTACGCATGTCACGTATATGATAGTAGCAAGCAAGAGATATACCAGATATATGACTCTTAAAATGTAAAGCACTGTCAAAGACTATGCCAAGATTTCTAGCAGATGGGGGAGGGGTTACATTGTGTCTCTGAATTACATAGCTGACAAGTAAGACACAAACCAGTCAAGGGCGATACCATCGATACAATACCAAGTTGACAAGAGATTGGTGATACTGCTGTGGTCCAGAGTGTCGAAAGCAGCAGACAGATCTAACAGAGTAAGTGCAGTGACCCTTCCCTCGTCCAAATTGAAAATAATGTATTTATTTTCAACTTCGAGTAAGTCCGTTTCAGTAGAGTGAATTTTTTTGTAAGCTAACTGATACTGATTTTATAGATCGTTTCTTTCAAGATGTGAGCGAATTCGATTTGCTATAATTTTTTCTATGATTTTCGATACAAAGTTTAGGTTTGACACTGGTCTGTAATTTTTCATGCTTTGATAAAGATGGCTTTTTGAGCAGAGGCATGGCATGTGATGTTTTAAAAATGTCTGGAAAAACTCCTGAACTCAAAGATAAATTAACCATTTGTGTGATTGGAACCAACAGAACATTTAAGCAAGATTTTAACAACTCAGCAGGGATCGGATCAAGATCGCACGCTTTGGTAGGTGAATTTATAATTAGTTTTCTCACTTCATCAGCAGTAGCTAGTTCAAAACAAAACATACGTGAAGCAACTCTCGGAGATTTAATGTCGTTGATGAAATTCATACCTATTTTCTCGATTTTGACCATGAAAAATTTCGAAAACGATTCAGAAAGTGATTTTTTGTCAGAAAAAGCTGGGATAGATGGAGACTGTGTTCTGTGAAGAATATTGTTTATAGTTTTCCAAAGTGTTCGTGGATTATCTGAGGTTTCATTGATACAATCCGCATAATATCTACGCCGTGCATCGAGATAGGCTGATACGAGTATAAATCTCATAGTTAAAACAACATTGTGATAATTTAGTTTATTGCTATTTATTTTATTCTCTGTTATTTCATATATTTGTGTCTACATAATACACTCTCGTATGTGAGAGTCTGCTGATTATATTTCAGTTCCAAATCACACTCCAGCAACACTATGACATGTTCATCTGTCTGACAAGACATGTGATCAATCAAAATAACTCTAGTAAAGTTCACTTCTTGAATGACGGAGTCGAGTAATTTGATGCGTTTGTAGGTTTAACTACGTCAGAATAGCATCCTTCTTTTTCTTGTAGCTCTTAACCCTTAAAGTCCTGACACTTTGTGTATAAACCATGAAGACCAAGGGGTTTCTTCAAGTTGAAATCATCATAAATGTCTTTTAGCTGTTCCCGATTTATTTGTATACCTATGTTATGGCTCTACGGATATTAGATTACAGTGCGGGGATCAATTTTAGACGTCTACATACGTTCAGATTCTGACGTCTAAAGTCGATCTCCGCACTGTAGTCAGGCAGAATATTGGCAAAAATTACCCTAACCTGGAAATTCATTGATTTGTGTTCAGCAGAGGCAAGAGTCATCATTTCCACCGGGAGTACTTAATTTCACCCAGTGGCAATTTTTTAATTTGCATATTTCCAAGACGGCCGCAAAACGCTAAGCTCAAATATAAAAATGGCATATCTCTGCACATATTTGTTCAAATTTTATGTTAATTGAGTAGATTTCTATCAAACCAAAAGCCATCAGTACATTTATGACATAAAAATAATTTATTAGAGGTCAAAGTGAAAGGTCAAGGCCATTTTATGAGTCTGGTAAGGTTAGAAAAGACATCTAATGTGGCTCGTAACCTATTTTCTGATTACGATTATTCACAAAATCACCGAAGCTGAAAGCATGAAAAACATATTGGATAAAACTGTATGCTCGACTTATGTACAACAATATTCCAGAAAGTGAAGGCGGCCATTGTTCAAGATGGCGGCCATTTCCAGCTTGAAAATCACTTTATTGATAGTTTTCTCCAAAACTTGTGCGATTTTAATGATCGTGGTATCGAATCATACATTTGTAACCATGCAGAATCTGAATTTCGACCTCCGGAATTCAGTAAAAGCTTATTTAACAAAATATGAGACGAAGAGCTAAAATACATCATGGTGGGTAACATGAAATGTAGTCTTGATCTAAGGCAGAAGCAGCACAGACTAGACATACTTAGAAATAAAACTACTTGTAATTAATTTACTGTAATGCAGTAATGAACATAACAGTTTCAGTCAGATTACAAGATCTCAACGTTAACCCTGGTAGGCCTAATAATTGCCATTGTAGTGCGACTCAACCTCACCCCTGCAACTGCATAGTGTGGTGCAAGCCAGACCGAAGCGGTGTCATTTACACAACCTATGACATTCTGATTTGCATCCACATTTAGTCAGCTGCTGGCATCTGTCCGCAATAGTGGAAGGTCTCTCCAGAAGATCTGCCAAATATTGTCTTCTTTGTCCATACCCAGTCTGCAGAACACGCTATGTCTGGCTGGAATGCTTTTGACTCCTTATGATGCCCGTCGAGTGACAGCTCCTTTCAAGCATATCCGTCTTGCATCATCGACGCCCTCAGCTGTGCTGGACCTGTCATACATTCGGACACAAACCTACATAAGATCTCCATGTCATCGTCAATTACTGTTGAGGGGAACTGACTTAATTTGTGGAAGACATCAGTAATGTCATCACATACGTCACATCTTCTTTCCTTTGTCGCAGGAGGTAGACACAACATCAAATCCCCAAATCCACAGCTGGTGTAGACCAGTCTTTCGAAGAGCTGACATCATACTGATTGACTGCTATGCAAATAATGTCAGTGTCACTAGCTTTTGCCATCACGACTCCCTTATGGCTTCCTCCTATTGTCGCATGATTGGCATGTACGAAGATCATCGTGTCCGCCTCCTTGTGAGTACAGAGGGCAAATTCATCTAGGTCGATCATGTGGTTGCTGGTGAAGTTTTCTTTTGATATCAATGTCAGATCATATTCTCTCACTGTTTCTGAGAAAAATGAGCCAGTTTGATGGAATTTTGCACTTGTTTGACACCCTTCATCTCACCAACGTCCTCGCTTAAGTTGACTTGGTTTAAATGTTCCGGCAATTTTTACACTCTTTGACCTGTATACGTATAACACAATGTCCATCCTTGGCAGAGTGTGCCTGTATTGTGGAGAGAATATCAGATGTGGCATATTCTTCAAATGTCCTTGAGCTCCTTGGTGATCATGATGGCTGCATGGTATGCTCAGTACCTTCTTTTGTTGTGCAAGCTGTCTCATACTCATACATCAAGCATGTGACTTCAAGACCAGTGACCATCCATCTTCTGAGTGCGGCAGGATCTCCAATCACACGAAATGCTCCATCATCAGCCGTGACAACTGCGATCGCTTGCTCAAGAGCCTCAAGAGTCTTTGTAGAGGACAGAAGTATATTGTGCATAATGTGCATTGGTTTTGGCAAATAAGAATGGTATCAGTTAGGTCAGTGACTGACAGTACAGATTGAAGTTTGCCTTCTCGAATAATTGAAAATGACCGTCATCTTTGACATTCGGTCTCGTGAAATAAATATTCAGATTCCTCATAGCCAGAAATTTATGATTCGACACCAAGATCATTCATAGGACAATTATCTGGGGTTTTATTCAAAAACGTATATTTTGATACTCAAAATGGCGGACATCTTGAAAAATGGCGGCCCTCTTGACATTTCGATCGGCTAAATTTTTTTCCAAAAAAATAGCCCACAGGAAGTAATTATGCCAATTTGGATGCTTGTATCCGGATTTAAAAGATTCCCAAGAAAAAAAACACTTATAGCTGCCCACTATGAATTGTAGGTCTCGTATATTTACCATGTTCAGGCTACTTTGAAAGTATGACTTTGAAAGTATGACGGTATACCCTTCATGCTAGTCCATAGGTTGCACTAATCCGTGGTGGGTGCACCCGTCATGTTAGACCTGAAGGGGTTAAATAAGTGTTGTTTTGATTGGATGAAATTCGGTCACGCGCCACATTTGAAGCCTTTTTTTACCTTATCAGACCCATAAAATGGCCTTGACCTTTGACCTTGGTTTCCAAATAAGTTTAAAATGTCATAAGTTTACTTATGGCATTTGGTTTGATAGAAATCGACTCCAAGGTCATCAAATTTGAACGAGTAGGTACAGATATATTTCATTTTATAGATTCAAGCCTAGCGATTGGCGGCCATCTTGGAAATATGCAAATTAAAAAATCGCCACTGGGTAAAATTTAGTACTCCCGGTGGAAATGATGACTCTAACCCCTACTGAACACAAATCAATCAAAATATAAACTTCTGTATGGATTTCCGGGTTATGTCAGTAGTCTGCCTGACTACTGCAAGGGTTGAAGTGCATGACGATGATGACAATCGATGACAATTGTATATACGATCGTGCTAAACTGCCACTTTATAAAGTGGCAGCTTAGCACCTTCTAACTCTCCACAGATACGTTATATATAAGTGTTATTTTATACGTAACCCCTCATCATCACTATACATAGTGGTAGTAGTAGTAGTAAATCATTGCTTTACCTCACTTTTCGGCACAAAAGGTCTTTTAAGTGACATTATAATACGATAAAAACGTTGTAGTCAATTGATGAGATGAATGATGTACAGATGATGATGTGAGGGTGGTGGTGATAGGGCATGGTGGGTTATTGAGAGCGTTTTCCTTCGCTCGCCCGATAAGGGGTTCTGGGCATGTCAAGGGATATACCACCAGACATGCCCAGACGGCCAGAGACTTGAGTTTTGCTGTACAATTTAATGATGAAACTCTGTGGCAGTTAGCGCAGCTCCGCTATCCTCGGGTCGGATAGTCCCCAGAGTAACAATAGGAAGGATTACCCCCTCTGGGTAACTCCATTCATCCCACGTGAGAGACCTAATGTCAAACACGCTATTGCCGGTTATTTAAGGCTACCACGGCTTACATCAGCGCCAGCACTGATGCGGGTGCTGCATTGGCTCCGCTGTTGAGCGGAGGAACACTATACATAGTCGTATATGATGTATGTGCAGTATGTGCATCACGATATATGACGCGGAAATGCTAGCAATGATAATATACAGTAATGCAATAGTATTTATGCTGATCTGCAATATAATGAATTATTTTATGTACAACAAATATTAAAGTTAGTTTTTTTGTGAATTTTCTATCCCATTGACTGAAGTAAAATACGAAACACGTAACTGTGAGGTGTGTAGACATCTGTAGTGAAGGGATGATGTATGTGGTGGGAGGTGAGTGCTTGACAAATCTCTCTATATAGCAGAATCCCTGGTAATCCATCACAAATTGTCCAAACCATCAACCAGTCAACAGGCAGACCACCATGATAAATGTTTATGAGCTACCCGGCAAGTAGAAAACATTTTATTAACATTTATACAACGTCGGTCCAACGTCTACCACTTTGGTTCAACATTGTACAAATGGTTTGTTTTGCGTTTAGCGCTTACGTTGCATTATTATATTGACAAAGGGTAAATAGCGTTGTCATGCAGGTACATATATTCACATAATCTACCAGAACATGACAGAGATAAGATTAGATGGTAAAACACACCACTACAATATTTTTTTGTCCGACCACTACATTCTAAGCCGGGAATGGAGAATTATTGATGATCCAGTACATACCAATTATCTATGGTCCTATTATCAATCAATGATCTATGGTGCTATAATAAGCGGTCAGGTGTGATCGAGCTGGTGATTATGAGGGATCCTCATTATGATCGAATGTAAAAGAATCATTCAACTGCAAATTGCGCATGCCTGGGAGTATAGACCAACAGTTGCCTATTGAGTACAGATTGACGGCATTAATATAGCCACTGAACTGATTACAAGATACTACTTAAACGAGACATAGATCCAATGCTGTTTTAATGCTAGGCCACCGTCTGCGACGCTGGCCCAACATTTAACCAACATTGAATAAATGTACAATGTTTGAGAGAAAGTCCTCCTGCAGTCAATACAAGCTTGGGGTCAAGCAGTTTCCAAATCCCCGCAGTAATACAATCAGTTTGTTAGCAAACCAGCGACCAAGTAGGGGCAAGGGCCAAGGGCTTTGAATTATTAACTCATAGATGTCGCTCAAGTATATGAGCTTGCTGTGATTTGAGAACTTGCTCTTAATGAGGCTTTGGGTATGAAACGCATATTTAGTATTATTATGGAATAGGGCGTTGGCCTACCCACGTGCACTATTGCCTTCTGGGGGACCCTTGTCCCGCGAATTTTGACAGTTGACCACACCTTTGAGTCAGTTAAGTCAGAGCTCTACATTTTTCACAGCTAAGAATGTATAACTCTTCAGGCTTTATCCTATACGTAATACAAGAGGCTGTTTTGACAGACAAAAGGCATGGTGCACTTTATAATGTAATCTGGGCATCATAATCACATGTGTTCTATGCTTCAGAAAATGTATGACTTTGAAGAAACGGTCTGTGGATTAAATCAAAATATTTCATTTAAAGCCTGGGCATATTATTTTACTCCAATTATTCCTTTAAGTTTGTAAAACATTTAAAAACGTATGTATTTAACTAGTAAATATAAACCAGTTCAATTTTTAACCATAATTTTAAATGGGTGAACATTATGTAAAAAAAATTGGAGGTTAAGTATTTGCAAGTATAATTGCTGATTTTTTTCTGACCAACATGAGGCGGACAAACTTTTCAGTTTTGTCCTCTTTTCTTAACACTAATTTTAAGAACTTTGAGCTGCTCGGAAATTTCAGTTCAAAGGCCTCTGGTCGTGCATCGTTACCCCACTATGTCTACGGCACTGTTATTCCGTCGTCGGTGCCGAATCTCTGAGATATGGGTTGAGAAGTACAGCCATACAGATATGTTGTGCTAGATTTAAAGGAAATAAACCTAACCTATGAGTGCTAATCATGCCTATTATCGTTTGTAATCAATACCAATAAACGCCATGTGGGAACAGCTGCAAATCAACCTCTGGAAGATAAACAAATGCAGTTGTGATCATTTTTAAGGAAATTTGGTTAAGGTTAATTTAAGGTGGCATTGGCCATGTTATACAGCGGGAGATTAAGCCATACGTTGGCATAACCCGGCAAACACAAGATGTTAAGAAAGACCCAGTCTCACTGAGCCCGGCTTAAGACATAAATATTGTTTTAATCCTTACGCTGAAATATTTATGTGTAAACCATGGAGACGAAATGGTGTTTTCAATTTGAAATCATCATATTAGGTGTTTTAATCAGCTATTTCCGCTTTATTTGAATGCCTATATTATGGGTCTACGGTCATGTTTATTTTAGTGCGGGCACCGTCTTTAGACGTATGTAGACGTCAGATTCTGACTCTGAAAGGGTTAAATATCAACAGGATTGTAATCCAGTATCAAACTAGCAGTGTGCTGAAGAGATTACTTTTAATTATTTTTTTTCCTATTGTTGCTTCTCCCGTGACGTGACAGTATGTGTGACATTGTTGAATGATGCTATTCTCGAGTGTCCTATTGTCCCTACAGCAAGACAGTTTAATTTGCACCCATAATTTCAGATGGGTGGACAATATTTATATAATAATATTATAAAAAATCATATGAGATTACATAATCTAAGATTATTTGTTATTTGATCTTTTTGTCCACATAATGCATTCGCTATGTGAGAGTCTGCAGATTATATTTCGGTTCTAAATCATACTCCAGTAACACTATGACAGCTTTCTCTGTCTGACGTGACATACAATCAATCACAAGAATTCCAGTAAAATACACTTCTTGAATGATTCAGTAGAATTATTCAGGCAATTTGATGCGTTTGTGCGCGTGTAGGCGGAACTAGGTCAGACTAGCACCCCAATGAACATACAGCGATTAATCATACTCCATGAGGAACTGCATGACCATGAATGATGGCAATCATCATTGTATATATCAATTGATTGAAGCGAAACACAAAACACTAATGAAAATATGTGTAGACATTTGTAATGACGGAATGATCATTGTATGCCTAACCAATCTCTGTTTGAACAGAATCTCTGATAATCCATCAGTAATTGTGCAGACCATCAACCCGTCAACATGCAGGCCACCATGATAAATATTTATGGACACTGCTTTGCAATTTAATATTATATTGGCAACAACGAAAAACATTGATATTTACTCACAAGTATTCATATTATCTACCAGAAAAAAAGAGAATATCTTCTAATGTGCATTTTAAGAAATTGAGTAATGTTCGCATTAATAAATGGCATGCGTTCTCTAATTCTGAAACTATGTTACATTGTGGAAGTAGTCACTGGAATAAATCTAAACAGGAAATAAAAATATTTAATTTAACTGTTTTGAACAAATTACACCATTGATGTTTTAATTTTTTTTAAAATCATATAACACATAAATAGACAACAGTTACACATATGCAACTCCTGCTTTGAAATGACAGCAGTACCAGATTTATGTGTCGGTATCATTTTCAGCAATTTAAATCACTGTCAACCTCACACGTAAAATGCAGACGTGAGCTCACAAGAACTGAGAGCAAATATATGACTACATATAACACGCCCAGGCTATACCATGGATTAATATTTTTAGCGTGGCAACCGACCTTAAACGCCTAGAATCGATCCCCGCACTTAAAGTATCAAACAAATTATAATGGACGCAGACCAATAACATAGACGTCAGATTCTGACGTTTAAAAGTCGAACCCCGCACTGAAAGAACAAATGTATAATGGCCGCAGTAGACTCAAAACATAGGTTTTCAAATTAAGTGAGAAGAACCAACTGAAAAGACATTTATGATGATTTCAAATTGAAATAATCACCTTTGGTCTATTGGTTTATATAACAATATTTCAGCGATTTAAGTGTTAATGTTGGACGAATCTCATCGACGCTGGTATAAAAAAACGCCTGACAGAAGTCAAACAGAAAACAAGTCATCAATAAAAATAGCAATCCTGCTTGGTGCATTTGTAAGGGATCTATTTTGAGGACGATATAATGATTAATGTGGCAGAAAGGAATGGTTCTGGGAAAACGTGTCCACCTTTCACCTAGTTTACTTGTAGCTCAATTGCTTAACCCATTAACAGCCAAGTTATCTAATTCAAATCGTCATTCACAACATCAGGTGGGTGGCATATATAGGTATATAAGTGTCTATAAGTATCTGAAGGGCACGCTGTAAATAACTACTTAATAACCTCAAAAACAATGTTGACTTACTTCGCTCGACAGTATTAAATAGCGGTATATTTTTAGCCTCGCTTCGCTCCTCTCCTTAACCTCCACATCAGTACTAAGCCTAGTACGGGATCCAACTTTGTACACTGACAAAATATATTTTTAGAAAATGAAATAAATATTTTGCTTGGGGCAGAGTGTGAAGTAAATAAAATATTGCACACAGGAGGTGAAATAAAAAATGTGTCCAAGTCAAAAAAATCCCCCACCTCCCCTAGTAATTGAATGGTGGCCCCCTTATGGAGACCAGCGTTTAAACTTCTCTCTATAAAATGTTTTGTTGTCCTGTAGGATGAATGGGAAACGTGGTGTGCAACATTTTGTCTCTAATAGTTAAGTATTTACAGATAAATTTAAGAAAACCCTACTCCCACGTCTGAGAAACAGGCAATTAAAGCGTGAACGACAATCTCCACTGTGATTGTTTGTAAACCTTACCAATACACGCGATGTCAATAGACGTCACATTCTGACGTCTAAAGTCGATCCCCGCGCTGACAGATTAAAATATTGATAAAGGCCGTATCTATAACATAGGTATTCAAATAAAGCAGAAAGAGCTTTATATAACTAAGACATTTATTACCTAGGTTGAGAAACGCGATGATGCCTATTGGCTTTATTGAGTATTTTACAAAAAATGCAAATTAGCACCGCCAATAATAAAAATCCCACTTAAGCCAATATCTCAATATCCCAATATTTTAGAAACTAAAAATACTTTTTTATGGTCAACGAATACAAAAAGTCCCAGATATGTATCCATTGTAGGATCAGTGTCGTAGACGCTGGACCAGCACTAGATCATTGTTGAACTCTACTGTTTTCCGGAATGCAACAAGCACGATAAACCTAGACGCTGCATTCATGTTGGTCCACCATCGAACCAGCATTGGAGCGGTATCGTGTGTTTTCTGGGACATCGCTATGGCTTGAGGGACATGACAGTGTGGGTAACAATGTGGAAGAATGACACGCTCGGGGGGGGGGGGGGGGGAGGTTTGGTAATGAGACACATGTCACTTCTGGACAGCAATCATTACGCCAAATGACCACTAACGGGGGAATATCAGCAGGCGACCAGACATATTTACAAATACAGGATGTGGAGAAAACAACATGTTCTTATTAAAGGGACCCCTTGGGATGAGACATTTTCAATGTTGTCAATTTTGAAAATTTAATTTATATAAGGCTATATAGCCTACTGATCTTAACTGAAAATGCGAAAAAGTCAAGAAACAATTTTAAAGCACTGAAAAAGAGTGAAATAGTTGTATTTCCAGTTCGTATATTGCCATGTAATCAAAACAGGTCATCAATATTCAGCACTTTAGATCACATATTCCCACGCATCAGACGGTAAGATCAAACCAGTCCCCGCTAATTGGTGTCTCATAGTCAGGACACGGGAGGACACACCTGCAGCACTGATTGGCTACCCAACGGTGGGCCGATGCCATCAGCATGTGGCCCAATACTGTGAAAACATTCAATCGTCCTTCAGGTATACAAATAGTTTGTTTGGGTTTCTTCTGGTTTCATAGAAATGTTGATTAAAAATATTTGTAAAAATATAAAAATTCTGAAAAAAATAAAAACATGATCCGTGGGATACACTACTTCAGTACGGAACTAAAAACGAAAATTGATGTCATCCCAAGGGGCTGCTTTAAGTCTCTACGTCGTTTCTACACAATCATGAAAATGTCGCCACAAAAAAAAGTTTGAAGTCGGGTCTATGCAAAACTATTTTCGAATGATTTTATTATAGTGTTTAGTACTATAGACAGTACTGCACACCCCTTTTATTTGACAGTTTGAATCACTGTATATGATTTTTAATCAGTATCTCTACGTTTCGAGCCACAATCTGACCAAATGGGCCATCGAGGTCTGCGGAGAATGGATGAAAGAAAGGAAGAAAGAAATACTAAATGAATGCAGAAATGACGGACATAATAAAAAAGGAAACAACAACGAAAGGGAGTAATCTATGTGTCCTGCATGGAAGCAGCTTGTCATAAGCCTTTTGTAGGTCTCCTTTGCATTTGTAATTAATTGTATATGCATACATGTATATATGTAAGTTTTATGCATGAATAAGCTGAATTGAATTTAAAGCAACTACTTGTTGTAAACTGTGTTAAAACACCGGTATTTACAAATTTACGAAATACCGCTTAACAGATTAACGTTAAGGTAGAATTAATTCCAACGCACCTGGGGCCGTATTCTCGGATGAGTCGCATCTTAACATATGAGATGATCATAAATATTACTATTATCTCACCAAATATAGATTCTAAATGTAAGATTATCGTAAGAGATTTTCTACGATTATTTGAAATTTGATTACACGTATTACAAATGCTCTCAATTAAAAAACCTTGAAAATAGACTTTCAAAAGGGTGATGTCGTCCTATACTCGAATATGGCTTGGGGAACAGCTACGAAATCAAAGCTACAAAAATCATAATACACGGAATCATTAACCCTTAAAGCGCTGAAATAAGTGACATATAAACCATGGAGACACAATTTGAAATCATCATAAATATCTTAGTCAGCTTTTTCTGATCCATTTGAATTTATGGGTATGTTATGGGTCTACGGCTATTTTAAATATGTCTACTCTTGCAGTAGCGGGATCGTCTACAGACGTCAGATTTTGACGACTAAAGTCGATTCCAGCGCTGTAAGGGTTAACCCATATCCCGCAAAGTTATCTAATTTAAAATGTTACCCAATTGAAGTTGTGAATCGCGGTAACTTCAAGAAGATGAAAATTGCTGATATATACTTAATTTGAGACCAAATATTTGCACATTTTGATGTTTAAACACACATTTATTTCCCAATTAAAAACGACTAGGCCGAATAGTCATGATTGGCAGTGAAACGATCAACAACTTCATTACTTTTGCTGGACCTTTACTGTTCTGAAGTTGAGCTTTAATACACTACTAACGTTACTACTGCGACAACTACAATAGCTCTGCTCAATTCATCTGAATAACTATTATTTTCGTCGGCTCGGATTTATGAGATACTCAAATACTTACACCACAGCTTACCTAAGCTTGTGTTAAGTGAAAGAGCGTATGCGATACCAGAAGTATGAAATGTTAGAGTGATAAATCGATGTTATTCCAGACAAAACAAACAAATCTGGTGAAATGAAGATGAATATAATCCGATATCAACCCATAAAAACATGGAAAATACAATAAAAAATCATCAAGTCTGGCATACAGTTTCCAGTGGATGTCAGGTGATCCATTTGTATGTCTGGGCTGGGTAAAACCATCTGAGGCTCTGATTCACCAGACATATTATGTATAGGATAAAGCCCGAGCACCTTAAATTCTTAGCATTCTATACTTTTCAAAGCTAAGAATGTAGAGCTCCGAGGGTTTTAACTGACTTGAAACATACGACCATAATGAAAATATTTTCATTTCAGCTCGGTCACACCTGACTGATTATAGAACCATAGGACTACCATGATCATTGGCCTGTGCTTGATCAACAATAACTCCCCATTCCCGGTTTAGAATGTCGTGGGCGAACAAAGAACATAATGTAGTGGTGTGCTTTAATTCAGAATCAGTGTCATCAGCTAGGGAGAACATGGTATAGCAACAATAACGCTTTAATACCCACGTTGTCATTATATGTAACGCATGGCATATTAGATTTACTGTAGATTTATTTTGGCAATGCCACTTAACATGATTTTATCTGTGTATGTCATACCATGTATATTATCATATGATTTTAACAAACTAACAATCTTGTATATACATGTACAAATATCTCTTTCATTTCTATGACAAATAAGTCTGTAATGACTTTTCTTTTCTGTCAATAAAATATCTGTCTGTCTGTCTGCAGGAATGTACAGAAATATTTACAAGATACATCCATATCATTTATCAGTACGTAAAGAAAATGCCGTCTCGAATTCACCAATTTGGCGGTTCAGTGATAGGGCCATGAGAGGAATGTTGAACAGGATAGTCAGTACGATGTTCTATGTGTCATAACTAGCGATGCTATCGGTGTATTTTACGATGAGCTGATCATATTTTACTTACGCTACATTATAACATTGTATCTCTTTAGTTGTTGCATTATTGCATTATTCCTTCAAATTACTCATACATTATCAGCTCGCTTGGTGATGTATTTGTCAGTTCCTAACGATTACAGTCAAATAATATTTATTTTATGATTGATAACCATTCCGACTGAACATTTATTTATTAATTCTCAGTAAACATGGTATACGTCTTTTTATTGTGAGAAATGCATTCACATGTTCGTAGCCCTTTAACATGTTTTCTCGCACTCATGCTGCTGGCTTTCACTACGAGATCAGCCCATCTCGCTCTCTCTCCTCTTCGCTTCACGGCTCAATTTGCTTTTGCCGTTTCAGATAAATATTCGTACGAGAAAATACATACTGCGATGGTCTAAAACAATAGTGGGTCAAGTCGACTTGACAGCGAAATTGTGTTTATCTTTTTGCTTAGAAATACAGTCTGCTAAATCCACTTATCATCATGTAGACTTGGACTTATAATGATGAAACACACAGCGATTGGAATTTGACAGTAAATCAAGTGAAGTTATCAGAGTGTTTTTTACTTTCCAAAACGATTTACAGAAGCAAAATTGAGATCAACAAGACACCAAGTTGACTTAGCTCATTGTTACTCTAGGAACACCGAATATGCAGAGATTGTACCTAGATCAACAATGAGCCAAGTCAAGGCATTTCCCCTGTGTTGTATCCACAAGTCTCAGAATAAGAAAGCGCTAAGTGCACTTGTACCGTTTTTGTCCCAGAAATAGAGCCCATAAGCATATAGCACCAGAATAACAATGTGTCAAGTCGAATTGGTCCTGTGTTTGATAGATATTATGCAGATATGTGCTCCTTTTCACGAGAATAACAATGTGCTAAGTCGATTTGATCTTTTGTTATAATCTTAATTTGGAATAAATTCAAACTTTATACATATTATAGGTGACTTGGCTGGTTATTATTCTAAAGGCCAAAAATGTCACTTAGCACACTATTGTTTTAACCCATCGTCTGCATCGTTGGTACGGCGGGATTGGCTCATCTCAGCACAAGTCACCATATCAAGCCCGAGCCTTTAGGGGCTCTTGCCTTCCATACGATACCGTATGCATATAAACCCTTTTGACGCGGGGACATACTTGACGTGAGATTCTGACGTCTAAAGTCGATCCCAGCACAGAAAGAGTAAAATATGTATCGCCGTAGACCCATGACATAGGTATCAAAATAAAGCGGAAAGAGACAACTAAGACATTTATGATTACTTCGAATTGAAAAAAAACATTTGATCTCCATGGTTTATACAAATATATTTCAGCGGTAAAGTACTGTAAATATCATCATATTTGCATTCAGCACTTACTAACAAAATTCACACTTCATAATAAATAAATAAAAATAACATAAAATTCACAGGTTTAATATAATATACGAAAGTGACGAAAATTGCGAATATTTGTATTTTTATATCTAATTATTTCCAAAATTTGCCTTATTGGTTAATTTCAAGGTTAAATCACTCGTCCCACTCAAATGGTATACCAACCATGGCTCGATGCTGGGTCAGCATCTGAGACATTGGCCCAGCATCCTGCCATCACTGTACCCGTACTCACCTAGACGTGTGATCGTGTGATCCAGTCTGTCTGGGAGGGTGGAATCCTGACGTACATGATCCGTACAGTGTGTCCGCAGTCAAGGTCACAGGATTAATCACATCCGACCAATCTGAATGTGTATCCAATGTAATCTGATAAGATATCTCGGATAGCAAATCACTTATATTCAAAGTAATCTAGCAAGATATCTGGGATAGTGACTCAGTTTATATCCATGTAATCCACCTGGATTGAGCTGGATTTATGTCCATGTAATTCATCTGGATTGAACTGGAGGTAGAGCAGGGCCTTCTCATCCCATATAATCCAGTGGGATCCAGGTGGCAATCGGGAGAGTGGGATCTGACCGGTTTGTCATTTCTATCCAGGAAATATTGAGAGCCGCTCCGGGGAGTATCCTAGGAGACGGATGAAAGAGGTTCGTTCTCAATAATCCAATCATGTGAGATATCCCGAATAATCCGCTGGCTCAAGATATGACAATGTAGTACATGTTTTCCACACTAGCAGTATCCGGCAGTTTTCCACAATAATAATATCGTAATCTATATAAGTATATCCGTAAAGATTGCTCTAATGAGACAAATCACATAATCTTAAGCAATATCACACGGTTGTGAAGTTTACTTACGCACAATAGCAATGTATATAATTATATCCAATCGTTGTTGGCGTCAGAATAATATTATCAGGGCCTACAGGACAGCCTGTAATTCAGTTGATGGGATTTACACAAAAATCCAGTTGTTACTGATGATACTATGGCTGAGTTTCTAGTTTTTCTATCACTCCGTCTCTTGAAATTTGAGGAATCAATAAATATATATATAAGTGGAAGGACCGTTTTTATACGTCAGAATCTGACGTCCACAGACGTCAAATTCTGACGAATAAAGACGGCCACCGCACTGACAAAATTAATATATTTATAACAACCATAAACCCAGACATTCTGTGACACTCAATGACCTCGACTTACTTTGTTTTCACCGACCCGGCTAATACAATGGAGTATGGGGTAGGGTTCTCATAAAACTTAGTTTTCACCGAGTGACATCACTGCGTTTTATAGAATGAAGTATGGGGGGGGGGGGAGGGGTGTTCTATAACCTTGTTTTCACCCGGTGACGTCACTGCCTTTTACAGAATAGCATTCAAATGGTTTATACATGCATATTTCAGCGTGACTACTTTCAATACAGCGAATACAATACTGTAGATCTGAAAATATTCACGATGTTTTAATTTTCGCAAGTATCGCGAGGAGGACAAATTCGCGAATTTGGGAATCTCGCGAAAATTATTATGATAAGAGCGCTACTATCATCGAAATTGATAATTCGCGAATTCTAGACATCACGAAAAATCCGCAAATGACAAATTTGCGAAAATCTAAACACCCGATCTACAGTATAGGACGGCATCTGTGGCAGCAATAACCAGATAACATTGTACTATCTGCTCAGCTGAGCCCGGCATTGTGACCATTGTGGTCAGACCTAAGCTGAACATATGGTAAAAGTGCTTTTTTTCTGATAAAATTATATAAATACCATGTCCTGTCCTGTCCTGTCCTGTCCTGTCCTGTCCTGTCCTGTCCTGTCCTGTCCTGTCCTGTCCTGTCCTGTCCTGTCCTGTCCTGTCCTGTCCTGTCCTGTCCTGTCCTGTCCTGTCCTGTCCTGTCCTGTCCTGTCCTGTCCTGTCCTGTCCTGCCCTGCCCTGTACTGTCCTGTCCTGTCCTGTCCTGTCCTGTCCTGTCCTGTCCTGTCCTGTCCTGTCCTGTCCTGTCCTGTTCTGTTCTGTTCTGTTCTGTTCTGTTCTGTTCTGTTCTGTTCTGTTCTGTTCTGTTCTGTTCTGTTCTGTTCTGTTCTGTTCTGTTCTGTTCTGTTCTGTTCTGTTCTGTTCTGTTCTGTTCTGTTCTGTTCTGTTCTGTTCTGTTCTGTTCTGTTCTGTTCTGTTCTGTTCTGTTCTGTTCTGATCTGATCTGATCTGATCTGATCTGATCTGATCTGATCTGATCTGATCTGATATGTATATACATAATCTTTCCAGATGTTCTTTTTCAAATATGAGTTTTTTGACGGATTGTTTGTACAATGGCTGACGGCTTACAAACACACCCTGTCATTACCCAGAAACATTTATGCACTCCTTAGTACGATACACAGAAACTGCTTCTCAGCACAACATTCTGAGACATTCACAACAAATATTTGACGTTAACCTATTGTTAGGTTAAGGATTGTTCAGCTTCAATGACCGCATTATACAACCTCACTGATCACGTGTATATTAGAACATAACACAATCTACAATAACAAATATACGGACAGAGATTTCACTCATCTACGAAATGTTTGTACCATGAACTTTTTATAACTTTCGGCTTATAAGAATGAATGAATTAATAAATGAATGCGGTTTCATGCCACTTCTGTGCACAAATAGACTGAGCTGGGCCAGGCGAACCTGCTGAGTATGGAAAGATGAATGAGATGACACTGTTCTCCTGACACAGGATTCGAAATTCGAGCCCTGGTGATTTGAGGCCTAGCACGCTACCTTTCGTTTACATAGGCTACCCACAATACTGAATCTTTACGAATGAGCGGGGGGAAAACATTTGTTTCTTTGAAACCTGAATGCCAGAGCGGGGGACGAACCAGCGATCTCTGATTTCCCAAGCAGGCAGTTTTAACCATACAAAAACACAAAATGTTTGGATAACATTTGTACAACGTAGGCCCAACGTCTTCGACGTTGGACCAACATTGTACAAATGTTATACAAAAATTCTGTGTTCACTGGGACTGCGCCCTTCGGCTTATATACACACCCGGTATATTCCAGCTCCAACCCATTACTCCTTATTCCCTCTGTTGGACTAGAGGAAGATCCTGAGGGATTCTACTTTAGCACTTCACAGTGAACCTACCTGACAGACGGTCTGACACCATTATATGTCCTTGTCACTGCCCACAGAACACATATCCCAGCAGACAAGAGACGTTGACCCAATGTTGTTTTAATGTTGGGCCAACGTCGAAGACGGTGAGCAAACATTAAAACAACAATTTGGTCACCATCTCGCGTCTGCTGGTATGTTGGTATGTTGGTCCAGTATTGCCTTTGCGCAGTCGGTGCGAAGAGTCGTTCCCTGGTGGACAGCACTCTGTAAATTATGTTACTCTCTATGCGCTCCAGAAGAGGCGCAAATAACACGCGTCGCATAATTATGTCGCGTATATAACATTGACCACAAGAACACAGATGTCGACTGAAGTAGACATTCCCTGCCATGTTTCAACCCCAGAGCACTGATGTCGACTACAGCAGATATTGTGTGTTTTTATTAGCACCATGTATAACCGGTCTCTAAACATATGTCTCCCATCTTCAAACATTGATAAATACTGATATATGTTGGGGGTTAAATTTCCCTAATCACATACATTTTTAATCATTTGAATCCGTGTTTCGTAGCGAGAAATAACTTTTAATGATTGAAAATTCAAATTAAATAGTTCAGGTTTCTAAGAATTATATAAATACTAAAAATAAAAAACAGACATTTTATATTACCTAATCCCAAGAGACACGCGACGTTGAGCATTGTTAACCAATGTCAATTTCATTGGTGTTATTGGGAATAAAATGACTGTTTAAATGTCAAGATTTGATTAATTTAAAGATTAATTAAATAAATATGTGACTAATTTTCAGCCACTTTAAGTTGTGTGTCGCTACCGCGACCCACAACTTCAATGGCTGAAAAATTAAATACATTTACTTGGCAGAATAAGGGTTACTATTAGACCATTCACTTAGATCTGATTCATCAAAACATGAATGTTGACCTTGTTATGACCCTGGTGACTAACAAACCCTGTTTTTTCAGTCTACACAGTTTACTTATTCAAATGTTCACCCCATTGAAGTTGTGGATCGATATCGCTATCCACAACCTCTAGCGGGTGAAAATTATTCATATTTCATGAACTTGAGACAAAACAGTGATTTCATCGGCTGATAAAATAGATTAAATTCGACTATTGTCGTGCTTAGCGCATATGTGTTGAATATGGGGCTAAACATTTGCAAATCACAATGCTGAAACACTCATTCCAATAACAGTGATTTCATCGGCTGATAAAATAGATTAAAATGGATTCTAGTTTAAAGGGTTAACTTTCAGAATGCTCACAATACAATCATATTACTGCATAACTCATGACACAGTTAATAGCATTTTACATGAACTGACATCATGAACGCTACACATAATGTCCTTGGATACACGGACAAGAACGCTGACCTGATGATCCCAATATATGGGCGCGCTCTCCAGGTCGCCGTGTTGACCCAACCCCCTACTCCTGTCACGGCGGTCTGTCGCCCAACACGTTTTCCGGACTGATCAATGTATCCCTGGAGAACAGTCCATGCGGGATCCCGGTATTAAATCACTACATTTGTCTTCTCTGCCCGCCTGCTCGGCTCTGTCCTGTTCTCTCGTTTTGATCCAGGTTGTCATTTTATTGGGAACGCTCCATCGGATGAATTTGCCCGGCAGACGGCGTGGCTCATCCTGGATTCAGACGTTTACTTCCTGATACGTTTAACCCTTTACGTGCTACTGGCGCATTTAACAGGTACGGGTCCACACGTTTATAAATGGCCACCCATTTAAAAACAACCGTGCGTTTATAAGCACTTGCAGCGCACTTCCTGCGAGTGTTTCTAAACATCCGGGCGTTTATAAATGGTCGGCCCCGTTCACTTGCACGTTCACCAAACGGCAGTATCAGCTTACTTGTTGAGCAAGCAGATACTGCCTTTTAGCAAAGTGACCAGCCCAATAAAACTACGAATTACAGTGCATAACTTCATATGAATTGGCAATATAAAGACTCAGTTTAGTTAAGTATATAATAGTCTACATTTTAGACGTTTTTGTAAGGTGAATTTCCGCAGAACTTACCTAGGAAGTGGGATAAATGACAGCGCTCCTGGATTGTATATAGGTTTTGTGCACTAAATCGTGTGTACAATAAAGATGCCACATAGAATATACAAAAGGCGCATACAATTTGACCATCACTATATCCACCACCTCATGCTTTTAGCAGAGTGCACCCCCAACATATACATTTTTTAGCAATGACACTTTAAGGAGGTGGGGATCAGTGGTCAGAAAATCTATTATTCACGATTTTTACCAATTAAAGCATCGTATTTCACAGATTCTGCTTTCTCAAGCTCATTACTAAGTAGTGATGTGTCAATTTATACATTATACCACATTTTGTATAATTAAGAGAACATAGCTGATTTTCTGGAATAAAATGTACAGTTGACCAGTCATATTGGCCGACCGTTTAAAAATGTCCAGGTGTTGATAAGCACTCGCCGGAAGTGCGTTGCGAGTGCTTATAAACGCACAGTGATTTTTAAATGGGCGGCCATTTACAAACGGCTGGACCCGGACCTGCTTAACACTTTTCCTACTAGGGATATATTTAACCCTTTACGTGCTGGTGGCGCATTTAACCCTTTATCTGCTAGTGGCGGACTTATTCCGACAGAAATATTTCACATTTATAATATGTTTAATTATACTCTAGATTTGTTTAATCCTGTATTGGTTATGCTAATAACATTTTCACCCACTTGAAGTTGTGTCTATCGCAACCCACAACTCCAAGTGGGTGAAAATTACTCAGACTTGTTGAATTTGAGACTTAACATGCATCTGCCAATCTTGATGTTTTAACATACATTTCATTACAAACTAGAGAGGATTTGTGACTTTTCAAGTAACAATAATTATAACAGATTGATTGAAATTTTGCTTATGGGTTTTTGCAGCCACTTTAAATTGGAATTTTAGACTTCAGATTTCAGAATTCTGACTTCAGGTTTTAAATTTTCGAGATCACATGTCCCCAGATATATATTTGTTTGTGAAATGGAGGCACATTCAGAGAGCCCAATAAACGCATTGACTTGTGCCTCTGTTGGCTGACTGCTATCTGTCTGCGACACTGGCCCAACATTAAAACAACACTGGGTCGACATTTCGTGTTTGCTGGAAGTACAGCTGGTACTTTATTTCTGAAATGTAGCATTTAAAACGTTTCTGCTGTCCATATCAAACACCCAATGTTGGTTCAATGGTGGGCCACTGTCTGCGCCCCTGGCCCGGCAAATTTTAATTATTAGATGTAAATCGTGCATAAAGGGTGCTGGTTAGTGTAGATGCCTATTACAGTGTACCCCTATTATTGAAATCTTGATTCCATTCATTGCATCAATGGGACATCACCCGGCATGTACAGCATCGAACCAACATTGATCAACATAGTGATCCAGTAAATCCTGAATAGATCCGGACGAAAATGATGGATGAACAGAGTGTCTGACTACTCTGGGAATATCGTGTCCAAATTTCATGTTGATTGGATAAAAACTCAGGGAGACATAGCGTCTTAAAAACACTTGCATAGAATAATATGATTAAAGAACCAATGAAAACTCAATATATTTGGTCTAAGCCCAAACATAATAACCCCAGCAAGCAAAAATATTTATATAACATTTATACAACGTCAAACATTGTGTTATACAAATGTTTTGTGTTTTCTGGACCTGATTTGATGATTTGATGAGTTAGCACGAATTATGTACTGAGTTTGCTCTGTTTTTTTCTCGTTTTTATTTTTCTATGCTAGCCTGCTATTTCTCCCTGGGTTTCCATACAATAAACTTGCAGTTTTACCACAATGTTTCTCATATAGTCAGGCGGTATGCTAAATTTATTTTAAGAAGTCCTAGTTGTTGTTCCGGATTTATTCAGGTAGATCACTAAGTGTTAATCGATGGTGGGTCAATGATGTACATGTCGGGGGCTTATGATGTCCTATTTCTCCCTGAGTTGTTATCCAAACGACTTCAACCCTTGGCACTATGATCCTTGCTACAGCAATTCCTAGCTGAAAGCTAGCATGATGAATGTAGTAACATAATGTCATTCGATACCTGACTGACATGCCTCTGCTATAAGCTCCGTATAAACTTTATTTAAATAATAATATGGGCACATAAATGTAGTCATGGAACTTACAGGGTTAACCCTTTAACCGCTAGGTTATTTAATTGGAATTTTCACTCACTTGAAGTTGTGTCTCGCTGACGCGATTCACAGCTTAAAGAGACTGAAAATTATTGAGATTTTAGAAAATGGAGGCCAACAATTTTGAAATTTTGCTGATTGATATCACGTTTTATCTTTAAAATGTTAAAAAGCTGGTATTCAATGTGCTGATAAAAAAACTAATATCAGCAGCAGCAGCAGCAGTAGCACCAGGCGAAAGAGCTGCTACATGAGTACATCAGTAGCATCAACAGCTGCTACAAAAGCAGCTTCAGCAGCAGCAACAGCAGCAGCAGCAACAACAGCACCAGCAGCAGCAGCAGCAGCAGCAGCAGCAGTAGCACCAGGCGAAAGAGCTGCTACATGAGTACATCAGAAGCATCAACAGCTGCTACAAAAGCAGCAGCAGCAGCAACAGCAGCAGCAGCAACAACAGCAGCAGCAGCAGCAGCAGTAGCACCAGGCAAAAGAGCTGCTACATGAGTACATCGGTAGCATCAACAGCTGCTACAAAAGCAGCAGCAGCAGCAACAGCAGCAGCAGCAACAACAGCAGCAGCAGCAGCAGTAGTAGTACCAGGCAAAAGAGCTGCTACATGAGTACATCGGTAGCATCAACAGCTGCTACAAAAGCAGCATCAGCAGCAGCAACAGCAGCAGCAGCAACAACAGCAACATCATCATCAGCAGCTGCAGCAGCAGCAGCAGCAGCAGCAGCAGCAGCAGCAGCAAAAGCAAAAGCATCATCATCATCATCATCATCATCATCATCATCATCATCATCATCATCATCATCATCATCATCATCATCATCATCATCATCATCATCATCATCATCATCATCATCATCAGCAGCAGCAGCAGCAGCAGCAGCAGCAGCATCAGCATCATCATCAGCAGCAGCAACAGCAGCAGCAGCAGTAGTAGAAGCAGTAGCAGCAGAAGCAGCAGCAGCGGCAGCAGCAACAGGATGATGTAATGATGACAGCTGGGTGTGTGTATGAGGATGGATTATAAGCACCAGGCGTCATGCAGCGTGATCTTAGAGATCCACACACAAGTCATCACTCATAGCTCCGCTCTGCAGGCTCAAACAACAGGAAAAGTTATCCGCTACGTAACGCTTCACTTCATTTCAGAGTTATCGTTTTTGCAAACTGTTCCTGCATTTATACTTCCCGAATTTGCTACTTAGTATAAGGAATCCATACACTAACGAAACACTTACATTTGTACAAAATGTAAGTGTTTTTTTCCTATCTGAAATTATGTTAGAAAAAATATAAATTATTGAACTTATCGCCACCAATAGCTGATCTGTTGAGCCAATGTGGATGGATGTCAACGTATGTGTGTGCATTACCATGTTCGTGGTCAGCCTTGATGGATGGCAACGTATGTTTGTGCATTACCATGTTCATGGTCAGCCTTGATGGATGTCAACGTATGTGTGTGCATTACCATGTTCATGGTCAGCCTTGATGGATGTCAACGTATGTGTTTGCATTACCATGTTCATGGTCAGCCTTGATGGATGTCAACGTATGTGTGTGCATTACCATGTTCATTGTCAGCTTTGATGGATGTCAACGTATGTGTTTGCATTACCATGTTCATGGTCAGCCTTGATGGATGCCAACGTATGTGTGTGCATTACCATGTTCATGGTCAGCCTTGATGGATGTCAACGTATGTGTGTGCATTACCCTGTTCATGGTCAGCCTTGATGGATGTCAACGTATGTTTGTGCATTACCATGTTCATGGTCAGCCTTGATGGATGTCAACATATGTGTGTGCATTACCATGTTCATGGTCAGCCTCCACTTGTTTTATCTGAATATTGTCTTTGGCATAACGACTTACGCCCAGATAGGTCAATGTGAGTTATGACAGCTTGTGTACATTTGCGGCGAAGCTGCTAACAGCTGTATGGCCTGGAAAACGTACTAGCAAAAATTTATCTCGTGTATCTCCGGTTCTAACCATAGAACTTGTGCTGTGGCTTTTCCTGAAATATCTACATTAACGAATCTGCCGTCAGATTCTCACGTATAAAGACGGTCCCCGCGCTGCAAGAATTAAAATAGTTTTAATTTTTCTTAGACCTATAACATAGGTATTCAAATGAATCAGAAATAGCTAACGAAGACATTTATGATGATTTCAAATTAAAATAACCCTTTAATCCCCATGATTTGTACCAGAACAATACAGCGCTTTAAGGGTTAAAACAATACGATTTGAGCCAGAAATAAGCGTTACATTCGCCAGATTAACATTGGTTTTGATTCCGATTGCCAAATGTATGTATTTTCATCCATTTGAAGTTGTGGGTCGCGGTAGCGAGACACAACTTCAATCGGGTAGAAAATGAAGAAAAAATCGTATAACTAAGCGAATTCCTAATGTTTGCTTTATTTATTGTTATTACAAGCTTCGCATAGCGAATAATATTATTGGAATGTACGTACTACTGACATAGTACTGCTACTTCAACTAACACTGTTGTTCCTAATATTTGTATTAATTAAGATCTGGTAATATTCGCGAGGTTTTAATTTTCGCGTATTTCGCGAGGAAGACAAATTCGCGAATTTTAGATCCTCACTAAAATTATCATAATAGCTCTACATATCATTAAAATGTATAATTCGCGAATTCTTGACCTCGTGAAAAGTCCCAAAATCACAAATTCACCAAAATCTGAACACGCGAAAATAGATCTACAAGTATTTTAATTTCTGCCACTGTTACTGGTAAATGTGGATACCGCTACAGGTATACTGTTCTGCAAAGCCAAAGGCAGTATCTGCTTACTTTACAGAACCATACATGCTGCCACTGCTGATGTTACTGTTATGCCCCTGATATTTCCAATGTTGCACTTGTATTTTTTTTAAGTCTGGTGTTATTTGGAGAGATGCTCCCACTCAGCTTCAATAGAAGTATCAGGTGCATGGTTGGTGTTTGTTTTGCCTCCTGCTGTTTGTCTATCTGCAGGAGATATTGGCCTCAGGTGAAACATATGGTTACAAGATAAGGAGGTATACCGATACACTGTACAGCTATCACGGGATATAGGTTAAATCGATCGTAGTGGTAAGTGAAATAAGTCATTTGAAATGAAACTATGCCAGCCTGACATGCAACATAGGCTAGTACACGTTGCTAAAGTGGGTGAAAATTCAAATAAAATAACTGTTATTCATTTTTATAAGCGTCAAAGCTTTTGCAGGTGGAACGCGTGCCATGCCAGCAAATTAAATAATAATCGCTGACACATGATGTTCATGTTATTTATACTGCTGCTGCTGCTATGCTGTTATAACAACTGTTTTTTCTACAGTTCCATTTTCTCCAGTCTGATATTTATTGGCAGAGCTTCACTTTGTCAGCTTCAATAGCAGCATCAGGTGAACATGATGTATATGATTAAGCCCGTTGAGCTCTACATTCTTAGCTATGAAAAAGGCCGAGGCCTGAAGGCTGAGGCTCTTTCCACAGCTAAGAATGTAGAGCTCTGAGGGTTTTAACTGACTTAAAGCTCATCCGACCATAATGAGGATCACTCATAACCAACACATCGATCACACTTGACTGATTATAGCACAATCAAAATGCCTACTATGATAATTGTTTTGTACTTGATCAACAATAAAATATGCATACGGCATCGTTGGGAAGGCGAGATGGGCTCATTTAAGCGCAAGTCACCACATCAAGTCCGAGCCTTTAGGCGAGGGCTTGATGTGGTGACGAGCCCTGAGATCAGTCCATCTCGCTGTACCCAACGATGCAGTGTGTATTTTCTCGTACGAATATTAATTTGAAGCAGCAAAATCAAACTGAGCAGTAAAGCGTTTTAGAGAGAGTGCGAGATGGGCTGATCTCACCAAACATCTCGTAGTGAAAGCCAACAGCATATTGTGCGAAAACTTTCCATTCCGGCTTAGAATGTAGTGGTCGGACAAAGAAAATAATGAAGTAGTGTGTTTTAAGGAGAAATAGTGTTTTTTTCTCCTGTTGTTGCTTTATCTACATGTGATACCTCCGCTCAAAGACGCCCCCCCCCCCCCCAGGTGTGAGATAATTTTGGATACACGGCAATTAGGGGTTTTGTCAATTTAAAAAAAAGCCAAAAATCCGAGAAAAACTCGGAAGTGGGTGGGTGGGTCAAGCCCCAACTCGGATTTTTTTTTTTTAAATTTTGTGTTTTTTGGTGTTTTTCGTGTTGTTTTCATGTTTCCAAATGTTTCAAAAAAAAAAAAAAATTGGGTAGGGGTTTGGGTGGATCGGGTCTAGCCAATCCGATTTTTTTGGGGATTTTTGGATTTTTTTTAACTTGACAAGACCCCTTACTTGATTAGTGCAAAGAAACAAAATGTGTCTTCTCCTTCCACATGCACGGCTTCGGTATTGAAGGGAGATTCCGTGACTGAGAGATAGCGCGATCGGATTCAGACCCCCAGGGCTGGGATTCCGCATCCTGTATCTGGAGATCAGTGTCATGTGACTGATATCACCATCCTCAGGCCCAGTTTAGCCCATATGTGCACAAATGTCACCTAAGTTTGTATGGGTTTAAAACCGGTGGCTGGGGTATAACCTGCAAACATGTGAAGTGTTTACAGCATCGGGCGAATGACTCCTATATCTAGCGAGACTCGAACCCACTTTTCAGATAATGACAGATACTAGCATTTCTCTAAGTTGTTCTAACATTGTTAGAAACATTGTTTCTGAAGGGGGGTTCGGTTCTCCCTATATATGAGTTATTGACCCAATGTTGTACAAATCATTGTTTGTCGTCTGGCTCATCATTTAGCCGGCATTGGCGTAATATCTGGCGGTTAGTTGTACATGAGCAATCAGTCTGCAACCTGAGCTACAAACCCAACAAAGAATAGACATTATACCAGTGTTGGTGTAAGATTGGGCCACCATTTTGAACACTGGGTGAACAAAGCTGTCGGCTGGGAAGAAGTTATATTGCCTCGCTATACATATTACGAGCCAGGGACATGATTAAACAGAGAAGTGAGTGAGTGAGTGAGTGAGTGAGTGAGTGAGCGAGCGAGCGAGCGAGCGAGCGAGCGAGTGATTGAGTGATTGAGTGATTGAGTGATTGATTGATTGATTGATTGAGTGAGTGAGTGAGTGAGTGAGTGAGTGAGTGAGTGAGTGAGTGAGTGAGTGAGTGAGTGAGTGAGTGAGTGAGTGAGTGAGTGAGTGAGTGAGTGAGTGAGTGAGTGAGTGAGTGAGTGAGTGAGTGAGTGAGTGAGTGAGTGAGTGAGTGAGTGAGTGAGTGAGTGAGTGAGTGAGTGAGTGAGTGAGTGAGTGAGTGAGTGAGTGAGTGAGTGAGTGAGTGAGTGAGTGAGTGAGTGAGTGAGTGAGTGAGTGAGTGAGTGAGTGAGTGAGTGAGTGAGTGAGTGAGTGAGTGAGTGAGTGAGTGAGTGAGTGAGTGAGTATGCCTACAGGATTAAGAAATCTACCCTTCTATGCAAAGCCAAAAGGCAGTATATGCATATACTGCCTTTTTACTTTGCACGACGGTATGGGACTCCTAGAATATCCCTCCTTATAAATTACCCTGGTGAAATGAGTGTGTCTAGCTTGGACATTCTGTGGCGGCGAGCTGAGCATTTATCCAACACATCCCAGCTTGAATAAAACGATAAGTAAGACAATAGGACCTGAAAGTAGGATATGTATAGGTACAAGAGCTATTATATTTGGGTGACATTCCAGTAAACACGTGCCATTAAACCAATGCTGCCCCACTGCTGGGTCAGCGTAGCAGACGGTGGACCAGCATTGAGGCAGCATGTTCAATGTCTCGTGGTTGCTGCGTGTGCTAATAAAATAGTATAGCTGTTTTTTTACATTTAATTCAAATTGAGACGTAAACTACGTCTACGCCACATCGATGCACAGATCAAAATGATCGAATTTTATAAAGTTCGCTCGTTTAGGCCGGTCGTCTCTGTGCATATATGCTTCTGTGGACTGGGCATTCGATTATAATTATGTAATTTCGTCTTATGTCCTTTAAAGTCGTTTACTTTGCCAGTATTTCTTTATAGCCAGGAGCAGCAAAGGTACACAATCGAATGTCTCTAATATATAATGTAATAAGTTATAAGACATACATTTTAGTTTAGAGGTAACAAATTGTCTAATTCAACCAAGTGAGAACGTCAATATTCTCGCTTGTGGATCGATATAATGTAACAAACCGTTAACCTCCCTGAGACACGTGATATGAATCTTGGAGAGAAATCTGACAGGTTATTTACATTTGCGCAAACGTATTCGCGAATTCATACAATATTCAGCTTATCTCATTTGATATAATCTGAAATGCTCCCTGAAGAATAGGCAGGAAAATATTGACGTTTCTGGGTCTGGTGGCTACAACGTGTTTTTGAAAACTGAAACAAGTTATTAATATTATGAGAACAAACAACAAGATAATTCAGTATGTCTAATTGGTCGAGAAAATAGGAAACGACACAAAACGGAGTCATACTTCGCTAGTATCATTATTTTTTACTTCTTGGACATGTTGAAAAAAATCATATTAGGATGGTCGTTTTAAAATTACATCACTTAATGATATATATAACAATAACATTATTCTAATTAACTCCATTGGTAAGTCATGTTGTTAAATTATTTTTTGTTATCAAAGGATATATAGAATTGTAGATACAATGATTACGATTTGCTTTCATTTATATTATGCACAATGATCACATTGCCATAGGTCAACATTACACATTAATATGCATTAAATGAATAAACATGCTCCATATTTTCAATTATGGTATTTGTTTTTTTTTCCGATTTTATATTTGAAATTATATGGCTCTTTTCATCTATGTCATATTGAATGTCGTTTTTGTATTGACCCTTTCATCGCGGTGACCGACTTAAGACGTCAGAATCTGACGTCTACAGACGTCAGATTCAGACGTCTAAAGTCGGTCCCCGCACTGAAAGAGTACACTATTTATAATGGCCGTAGACCCATAACATAGGTATTCAAATGAGGCGGAAAGACCTAACTGAGACATTTATGATGATTTCAAATTGAAAATAAAACTTAATTACATTATATTATACGTTTATTATATATTATAGTTTTCTTACAATTATTTCAGCATTTCAAGGGTTAAGGGGCGGGAGCCCTAGGGTAGTGGTTAGCACCGCTGCCTTTCACGCCAGAGTTCGGGGTTCGGTTCCCGGACTCGGCGGTTTGAAAGAAGCAAAAATGTTTCTTCCCCATCCACGTGTGAAAGTCAATATTACGGGGAGGTAGCGTGCTCGGCCTCAGACCGCCAGGGCTCGAATTTCGAATCCTGTGTCTGGAGGACAGTGTCATCTCAATCATCTCACCATCCTCAGGAGGTTCTCCTGGCCCAGTTTAGCCTATATGTGCACAAAGGTGGCCTAAAGCCCGATTCATTTCATTTCAAGGGTTAAGAATAAACACACCTGCGTTATATTCAGAGGATAGTAAACAATAACATGATCATTGAATATATCACCCATCAAACACGAGGCCATAACACAATGCTGGCTTAAAACCCTTTAAGCCTCCACGATGCATCAAAGCATCATTTTACATCCCTGGAAACAAATTTCATTTTTCTACAACCAAGGGTTTTAGAACGAAAATGACAAAACAGACTAAAAACGTTTTGTTGGCGCTTGGCGATGGAAGGGTTATGTGTGGCGGGCTTCTCTCATTTGTACTCCTCACAGAGACGTAGCCGCCGGCTAGCCGTGTCGTCCGCCCCAAAGCAGTGGATTGATGTATTCCCTTTACCCGAAAAAATCAACATGAAGATGACTGAGAGCAATCTCGACCCCAATAGTCCGAAAAATGTCTATAACTTTTGAATGATTGTGCGGGCTGTGAGCTGAGCATGCGTGCATGGAACTGAAATGTTACTGATTCTAAAAAAAACTATTGCCGACCTGATTATTCGAGGACAAGTCTTAGATATGACCGTCCAAAGAAATGTCCCCCGATTTTGTACGCGGTCAATCTGTGGCTCAAACCTGTTTCAGCCACTGTGGCTAGCCGCCGGCTATGAAGCAAGTAACTGGCAGTTAGCATGGTTAGTCTGAGATTAGAGTCAATTAGCACGCCCTCCTAACCCCTGTCACGTATTCATCAGCCCGAGGAGACAGGGGAGAGCATATCGCAACCCTTCACCCGCGAAATTATTACACTTAGTTTTTCACCCGCTTGAAGTTGTGGATCGCTACCGCGATCCACAACTTCAAGTGAGTGAAAATTACTAACATTTATTTAATTCACAAACATTGGTAGTTAAACTCTAGTTTCCTTCTCGGTGACGGTGATTTGATCGACTAAGAAAGGAGATTAAAAACGACTATAATCGCGTTTATTGCTCAAATGGTTAACCGTTTAAGCTCCATCGTCGACTATTTTGAATAACAATTTTTGAATAAAAAAAGGATAATACTTTATTGTAAAAAAAGTTCAATTGCTATATTTTATTTGTGTATTTTATGAGAGCAAGTATTTTTTCTTCACCTCGGGATGGGAATTGCGGCAGCAATTCACATCTTAATGTGAATAAAAATGAGACTGAATGGCTAGGAATGCTGACAGATGGGATGCCGGAGGCCGAGTGCTTGATCGCTGATAGACAAGTTCAGGGGTCGACTCCTGCCTGTGAAGGGGGATGTGTAAACGCTGTTCACTTGAAGAGAGTAGAAGATCCGATACACTTCATCATATACTGTTCAAAATATAAAGTTTACAGAGATGTGTTTGTAGATAATATAAAAACTCTGAATATTAAAATTAAGCTGTAAAAAAGATATACCTTTATTGTTCAATTTTGAAGTGAAAGCTGAGGTTTCACGTCACTATCTAAAATGTGTTAAATATATTTATGAGAGGTGAGAACTACTGTTTGCCCCTCCCCCCCCCCCCCCCAACGTGGTATCATTATAATTAAGTGCATTTTTTCATTTTATGTTGATGCCCTGGCATTGTATTGGCTGATCAAATTGGTCTTGTCTCTTGAATGCGGCATGGGAAAATGCAGTGCATATCAAAAGAAGAAGGTAGGAGCAAAGAGCGCATTGATTCTAAATCTGGCATATGCGGTATTTCCCATAAATGACTAAAATTGCACAATATTTGCAATTAAACACACGTCCAACTCCCACAGACTAAACCCTGTAAGCGCTAAGCACAGCTGTAGGCTTTTAATCAGTTTTATTAGCAGGTTAAATCACTGGTATTGGGAATATAATGTCTGCTTAAACATCAATATTTGCAATTGTTTGGTCTGAAAATTTACATAGAATGTCAAGCAAACGTCATGCTTTATAAACGCCATGTGTACATTTCAAATAGCGTCAGATAAGTCTGTAGCTGAAACAATGTCGAATAAACGTAACAGAGTTGATTTAACGTAAGGTTCGCGAACTTGAGAAAAGGGTCCTTGTGTGGAGCCGTACGCAGATACGGATAGGGGGGGGGGGTGATGAAAAGTGAATCGGGGGTACAGTGAAACTAGAATTTCAACATACCCCAAGGGTAATCTGAAACTGGGCGGGACTACTTCTACTTTCATCGTACACCAGGGGGTACGATAAAAGTAGCGTAAAACCCGCTATAAATAATTGATTACATTGAAACTATGGCCCAAATATTCTATCCCCTAATTTAAATAACAACTGTATGACGGCGGTGATTGGCTGACCTCGTCATGTGACAGGCTGAACTATTGACTGGTTGGGGGTGGAATACTAGACTTGGTCCGAAACGATTTTCAAATACTAAACCGCTATATCCCGAAACGGGGCTACGCTGAAACGGCCACATCGATGGTAAAGGATAGTCCAAAAGGAAAGTTTGCTTTTCGGTGTCTACTCAGTCAATTTTCAAGCGATTGCAACGAAATTTTGCAACCATTTTTATCTAGTCAACAACCCTGAAAATTGTGCATTTTGCATTTACTACATGTCAAATGGTCTAACTTTTGAACTATACAAAATTTACAGGATAGATGCAAAATGAATAGAAAATAGGGTTTACAAAATTAAATGACGATAGCTTGAGAATAGACTGAGTAGATACCGAAAAGCTCATTTTTATTTTAAACCAGCTTCCACCGTCGGACATACTATAGCCCATTTATTTAATTAAAACAAGAGGAGAGAAACACAGAATATCAAGCCAGCTGGCTGATCTCTCGCAGCTAATTCAATAAGATCAGTATTTGCCCGTCTGGTGTGACCAGTGTCACGTGACATGGCTGTATTTACATAATCTCGTGTGGTTCGCTGCCATCAAGTCAAGGCCGTTTCCCGTCCTTACAAAGTGAACGGTTCCTCATTCGGTTTGTGTCTAGTTGTGGATCTGGGCCCGTATTGTCGTATAATTTACGATACATCGTAGACATGAGTCGTGGATGGCCAGCTCAACAAATCCGTAGTCTACGATGTATCGTAACTTGTACAAGAATACGAGTCCTGTAACGTGTAGTTAGCAGGCTCTAATTCGTTGAAAATAACAGACGCTCTAAATTGGTTTAAAATACTGACCAGGACGTGCACAATATGCAGGTTTTAGCATGACACTGCATAGCTAATGTATATTGGTTGACCATGCGATATAAAAATCGTAGGACACGTGTGCCTATTTTGTTTATTTAAGTTGAAGACATGATTAATTTACGACAGATCCGTATATCGGAATATACTCAGCGCTGCGCCTCGTACATTCAGATCTACGAATGTATTCAATTTCGTTAGAACTCCTTGTAGTAAATGCCTGGACAATAAAGTGGTTTAATACGTTCACAGGATTTATTTTTGTATAACACTATGTCAAATTAAAATGACATACTAACCAATAAATATCAACAGTTAATAGTGTATAATTTACCAGACAGACAGACAGCTATTTGATATAAATCAAAGTCATTACAGACTAATTTGTCATAAAAATGATATACATGTACATGAATATATACAAAATGGTTGATTTGCTGAAATCACACGACAATTTACATGTTATCACATACAAAATTTAAATCATGTTCAATGGCATTGCCATAATAAAACGCTGGGTATTCCGATAATATAAACAGATACATAATTACTGCTTGATAAAATAGAATACATTGCCAATATATGAACATAGGAGTATATCATTCTGTTTCCCGCACCAATAAAAATGTAAAAAATTCACGTTAATCCATTTGTATAATTGATGTCTTTTCTCTCATACAGCCGATGTATCCTACTGGGATAAATATAAATTGTATGCGTGAAAACGCGAAATTCACACTCGCATGATGCAGGTATAATATTTTATGATCATCATTGACACTAAATATTATATTACATACGGGACAAAATAATAAATGCTTGCTAGTTTTGTGTGAGATAATTATTTGAGATTAATTTAATTTTGGGGTATATACAACATTATTTCTTCATTTGGTTTATAAAGAATGAAGAATACCAGCTATCAATCAGCAGTAGAAGCGTTAAATACAAGAATAAATAATGTTGCTATTTTTCAATGTTGAAGGTTATTTTCCATACAAGAATAAATAATGTTGCTATTTTTTAATGTTGAAGGTTATTTTCTATGCCAGGAAATCGATTTCAATCATATGATCTTGGGTTTGACATTATTGTTACATTGTGTGCAAATACAAATACATCACGCGGGTCCATAATCCATAATGATAATAATATTGTCAAAATCCCATACGATCAAAAACTCCAATAGTCACTTTTTCAAATAGAACGCCCGACATACACACTTTATATAACCTGACGCAACTGCTTTGGTTTATCAATTTACATGTCATTTTAACATTTGTGTAACTAGGTTACATACATCTAGTACATCGGTATCATCTATCTCTATTACTGAGAGGGAGCCCTGATGCAATAGGCATCGCTACCACATGTCATAACAAAGGTCGGGACTTATTCTCCACTCTCAGTGCTCGGTTTAAACATGCATCTTCTTAGTTTGCTCCTGGAAATGGTGGCATATTGTGGGGCGCATCTAGCTGTGAACGAGAAGAAGTGGACTCTACGTCAGGATTCTGAGTTTGAATGCTGTGTCTAGAGGGCAGTGTTATCTTATTATCCTCTCACTATCATCAGAAGATATTCCTGGTGCAGGTGTATGTCTATAATGCAATTTGATGACATATAACACTCATTCATTCATTCATTCATTCATTCATTCATTCATTCATTCATTCATTCATTCATTCATTCATTCATTCATTCATTCATTCATTCATTCATTCATTCATTCATTCATTCATTCATTCATTCATTCATTCATTCATTCATTCATTCATTCATTCATTCATACATTCATTCATTCATTCATTCATTCATTCATTCATTCATTCATTCATTCATTCATTCATTCATTCATTCATTCCTTCGTTCGTTCGTTCGTTCGTTCGTTCGTTCGTTCATCGTTCGTTTATTCATTAATTCACGTCACATGTTAGTCGATCCCCAGCCAATACGAGACACTCACCTTATTCTGGATTACTGTTCGGCCACCGTTTACGACACTGGCTCAACATTAACCCAGCATTGGGTGAGTGTCTCATATTTGCAGTGGAGCTAGGTCCTTTCATGTTTTTTTTAAGGTACTCACCTAGTAAATGTGTATGAAATCCTGTTTAAATCAGTTTGTATCCGATTGAATCCGGTTAGCATAGGATGTGAGACACTACGTGGTGATAATGAATCCAAGAGGCTCAAACGAGTTATCCAACGTACTCCTTTACTTCAGTGATTGGTAATAATACAATTTAATATTGCCCTTGTTCTGATACAACATTAAAAACTTCAATTAAACCCTGGCCAATTTGCTCTTTAAAGCTATTACAATAGACGTATATAGACTATAAACAAAACCAATGAGCACTCTGTGAAATGCGCAATTGATTATATAACCACCTTATTCCATGTGTTTCTCATATATTGATCTCGTCACAATAGTTTTGTCATCCTCAAATACGGTAGTCGTGTAGTTTTAAATGATTCAATCTGAATAGTGTGATTATATCCCATTGATGTACGTAAGTTATTGGCTTGTTATAATAACCAGATAACAATGACACATTACACCAATCTTGACAGCAACATGTAGAATTCAGTAATTCAGTCCATCTATACAATAGTAATCCAATATACAGTCACTTAATAAGCCATGATGCCAGATGTGCACCAGCGGACTAGTACAGTATCCTTTACAGACCGATCTCAACACTGTGACATTTTCTGCTGAATACCTAATTGCCAGATGAGTGTTGTGTGAGTGGGAATATGCCACCCACACCTTTGTATCCTTGTACAATCAATCGTGTTTTTTGGTGATGGTCTGGGCTGTCAGCAACTCAGTATACACCTCATAGACATTTCAGGTAAATGTCAGGTTATAAATTATAGAGTGTCCCTTCACATGAAATACACGTATATATACATGTTAACCTATTGGCCGATACGTCATTTTACGTAAAATAATTATATGTCATTTTCGTTCAAATATATAACAGAGATACATGTATGACACAGCGTCAAAGTGACATAAAACTTCCTGCATAAAAAATCATGCTACTGTTCCTGGCTCCAGATCACACAAAATAGTGGCTTAAAATGATCAGGGATGGATAGTCATAGAAACAGCTGTAGCGCCTGATAGGCAGCAGCAGCAGCAGCAGCAGCAGCAGCAGCAGCAGCAGCAGCAGCAGCAGCAGCAGCAGCAGCAGCAGCAGCAGCAGCAGAAGCAACTGCTGTTGGCACAGCAACTGGAGCGAGCAGCACCAACGACAAAAGCAAAGACAACAACATCAGCACCAGCAGCACCAGCAACATCCGAAACAACAACCACAACATAACATGTGGAAGTGTGACATAAAACCTTTACACAGTTATGTTATTTAAATTTTCACCTACTTGAAGTTGTGACTCGCTACCGCGACCCACAACTTCAAGTGGGTGAAAATTAATCATATTTGCCTAAAATTTGCGACCAAACATTTGCGTATCTTGATGTCTTAACACTCATTTCATTCACAGTGACAGCAGTCATTTTATCCGCTTGTAAGATGGGGCTAAAACTATCACAATCCTGCTTTAGCGCTTATAGTGTCAACACCAAAAGCAACAGCATCTGATCAACAGCAGATAAAGCAGCAGCAGCTACAGCAATATCAGCAACATCAGCCTCAGCTCATTGAAGAAGGATGACTTGCGTGCTGGACGTCTTTCAATTCCAAATTTCTTGGCCAGGGAGACGTTGGATGAAAGGTGAGCGATACGCCGCGCTAACACCAGGATCTACACCATATGAATGGATACAACATCCTTCACGCCCCAACGGGTATAAATTATACACGTCCGCAAGACGAGCGCCATGTAGCGCAAACGCCAGTGTTCACGCTATATGAATGGACCCGACGGATATATATCATACATGGCTGCCACGGTTGATTTGCTCTGATAAATCAGATTGTATGTATCTGCTTCTACCAGGATTCGGCTTGTTGTGTTTGGTAGTACGGTGGATCTTCTTTAACTCTCAAAGCGATGAAATAGGTGTAAACTATGTATAATCCAATCTGAAATCATCATAAATGGCTTAGTTAGCTCTTTGCGCTTCATTTGAATACCTATGGTATGGGTTTATTTATAATTATAAATATTTTTACTCGTACAGTGCATGGATCGACTTTAGACGTCATAATCAGATATCTACAGACGGCAGATTCTGACGTCTAAAATCGGTCCCCGCACTGTAAGGGTCAAGCCATGTGTTAATCAGACAAGTATTTCAGAGATTTAAGTCACTTAACAAACGTAATGATCGCATGGTTCGTGTTGCACACTAATTTCCCGTCAATAAATCTACTACTCTACTTACATGTACCATATCCCAGCGCATAAACGTGCATGCACTTATACCGAAAAATCGCATGTTCTAGGGGTGAAATTAGTTTGTGCTCGAAAACTAAGTGCACCCCTATATTTTTTTATATTATAGACATGTCTGCGTACCGGAAATTCCATTCCACTGAGACAGCCCTGTTAAGAGTTCACAATGACATCTCATCTCACAATGACATCACTTATACGCCGATGATACACAAATCTCCTTAACAGGTGACACAGCTACTGAGTCATTAAAATTGATTCAGAGCTGTATTAAAGGGGTATCTGCTTGGATGGCTCAATCCAAACTAAAACTCAATCCTAGCAAGACTGAGTTTCTTCTCATTGGCTCGAAATCGCAGAGGGAGAAGTTTATTAACCTTTTCCCTCTTGCGGTGTTGTACAATCCAGAATCCAGCAGATTCCGCAAGGAATTTGGGTGTCTTTTTTGACAGTGGTTTGAGTTTTCGTCAGTACATTTCACAGGTGTCCAGTTTCTGATTTTATCACATTAGTTATCTTAAACGCACCAGAAAAAGTCTACCTCTAGCTTTAGCAAAACAAATTGCAGTGACACTGGTGACAAGCAAACTGGACTACTGTAACTCATTATTACACGAAATTCCAGCTAAAGATCTACAGAAATTACAGCGTGTTCAGAACTGTTTAGCAAGGGTTGTGACAAAGGCTCCTCGTTTCAGTCGCTCTATTCTTCTATTAAAATCATTACATTGGCTTCCAATCAAGTTTAGAATACAATTCAAAATATGTACTTTTGTATTTCGTTGTCTCAATGATGGTCAGCCATCTTATTTATCTAGCCTTTTTTTTCTGCAGACTCCGTAAAACATCTGCGATCAAACAACACAAGTAAGCTCAAAGTACCACGTATCAAAACTAAGTTCGGTGCGCGTGCCTTTTCTGTTTCTGGTCCTACTCTCTGGAATTTACTGCCTGCACACCTTCGTGTAGCTAAAAATATTTCCTCTTTCAGAAAACTGTTAAAAACGCATTTCTTCGATCTGGCTTTTCCGCCCTAGCTCCCCTGCGTCCCGGCTTCCTGATAACGACCATGCTTATTTCCCTCGACTCTTCTTTGGCATTTGATAAGGATGGATTGCGCCTCTGAGCTCGGCCCTCCGAGGAGCTAGGCACTATAGAAGTTTTCATTTCATTCATTCATGTATATAACGCACATTCAAATAGGTCTGTATATGTAGTAGTAATGCCTTAGTTAACATTTAGGTCGTAATGGTCATTTATGTGACTTTGTAATACTCTCTTCCACACATATTTTAAACAATAATATTCATTGTGAAAAAGCATTGAAAAGCTATTGTTTCACACTAAATATAATTAAAGATAAGCCAAATATAGGCGGTCGGGGTTGAATAAAGATTCGTAATAACTTCTTAAACGATAAATATGACTATTATGTTTTCTTTGTTGAAACAACAAAAGTGCAAGTGATGTTATAAACTACTGTTACGTTACATCCAACAGTCTATAACTTAATTATGTTATATTTCGAAGCTACACAATAAAAGTGATGGATTTTCATACAGTAAAATCAATAACTTTGTTGTGCTAAATCAGTTTTAAAATATGTATTTTGTAATGTTGTCATTTAAATTTCCACCCACTAGAAGCTGTGTCTCGCTACCGCAACTCACAACTTCAAGTGGGTGAAAATTACTCAGATGTACGTAATTTGAGACCAAACAGTTGGCAATATTGACTCATAAACACCCATTTCATTCCCAATCACATAGACAAGATCAGCTGATCAAACAAATAAAAAACGCCGATAGTCTACAGTCGAGCTTAGCGATGTAAGGCTTAATATAAACATTATTACTGTACACACACATTATCCTGACAGGGGTGTTAATGTCTATTCATATTTAGAGCAGAACATAACAGACGCTGGAAACCAATGAATAGCATCAACGTTATCAACGTTATTTATGCCAATAATACATACATGGCAACGCCACTCTGTCTCGTAATGTAAATACGTTATTTACATCTAGTGGTCACTTAAATGGGCGGGGGCCCTGGTGCAGTGGTTAAAGCTGCCTGCTTGGAAAGTCGGAGAAAGCGGGCTCAATCTCCACTTTGGTCTTCAAGTCTTCAAGTAATGATTCAATATTGTGGGGAACCTCTGTGACCGAGAGGTAGCGTGTTCGGCCTCAGACAGCCAGGATTCGAATTTCGAATTCTGTATCTGGAGGGCAATGTCATATCCTTCATCTCTTCATCCTCAGGAGGTTCTCCTGGCCCAGTTTAGTCTAAATGCGGCCTAAAACAACATTCACTTCATTTCATTTACATCCACTGGTCACTTGAATAGTGATATATATGATGTGCAGTGCCATAAATAAGTGGATCATGTATATATGGAGAAGAATCTCGCCGAATGTATCCAGTTACTGTCACATGATTAATGTATTACTGTTTGGGGAATTACAAACGCATCGGTAGATTATCTACTTCAAGCTTCGCCCCAGCTTCCGTTCAGACTGACACCTGCTGCGGCAAATCATCACTTGTTGCTCACATATCTTATCTGACTGGATCGAGCTGAGATTTGTTACAAGAATTCTCAGCTTGACGCTAGAACATATCTGAATAACTCGTGATTTTCACACCAGGTAGAAATGAAAACGACTCGTAAATCAGCGTCTGGAATAAGACCTATCTCAGCAGGCACGGAACTTTGGCCCAATTACGCTGGTCTGATATCAAATCAACATGTAGTGAACGTCTTGTGTTTGGCTTGATATCAAATCAGTTGTATCTACCATCCCCATGCTCTATATTTGGGAGACTTGAAGTGACATATTGCATAGTCATCAGACCTACAGTATAAATGCAAAAAAATGAAGTATTTCTCCCAAGCTTTTCCATCTTAAGTCCTCTGTGTTTCGGCATGCTGGATCGACGAATCATGCGAATTGGGAAGGTAAACAGACAATGATAACGAGCCTGATTCGGATTTACAGCGCCTCTGAGCTCCTGACACCGACGATTTAGGCGCGTTTTTTTATTTAATTTCATTTCAAGTAAAAAGATCTGAAAAATAATGACAGCCTTCTGTAACGTAGTAAGTCAACCGTACGGTGCGTCCCAAATCTGCATCGAGTGATCCACTTCACACAAATGTGACCTCACGAAGGCTGGCTCATTGTATAGAGAGACAAGACACGAGAGACCACAGTGCTTAGCACTGATAGAAACATCTACATATAAGGCACTCTGCCGAGACTGTGCCGGAGGAGAGAAATGGTCATCATGGGAATCATGAACGCCTCAGCCAAGACAGGATGAGCACTTACCACTAAACACATTGCCTATTGGTCAGGCTGTTAAACAAACAGCGACACTAATGTGTTGAATTAATGTATATTCTATCTTTTGAGCTACGTGTTGCGAATAAACTAGGAATCTACGTGTGGTGTTGTGACAACGTGCTACATGTGCAACTGTCAACATACTAGATATAGAATACACTGTTGACCCATATTGATCTGGTTTATTAGCAGGTTAAATCACAGTTATTGGAAATGAAATGAGTGTTTGAACATCAACATTTGGAAATGTTTGGTGTCAAATTAAACACATATCGAGGTAGCGTGACACAATTTCAAGAGGGTTAACGTTCCAATAAGATAACATAGCGTGAAAGAGTTAAGATCATGGCTCAGCTAATATTGTAACTAAGGGGTTTCAGAAATTGGGCTGGTGGAAATCCAAATCAGATAACTTAGAAGGCAAAAGGTTAATATACAAGTAATCTCAAAGGAACAGAAGCAACAGCGGCAGTGGTTTAGAAATATGTTAATCCTTAAAGTGCCAAATTAAATAATTTAAATTTAGGTGGCTGAAAATTACTCATATTCGTTTAATTGAAGTCAAAACATTTGCAAATATTGATGTTTAAACGCACATTTCTTTTCCAAAACCTGTCATTTCGACAGCTATTAAAACAGATTAAAACGACTCTAGTCGTGATTATTGGTTGACGATTAAGATAAAAGCTCGTTTTAAAAGTTAGCTATGATCTGTACTTTATTGTAGAATCATCGACCTATGACACTACACATTTTCTTCTGATAGAAAAAGTAGCTGTTCTCAGAAAACGGTGGCTATCCTGATGTTATCCCTTAGAACACTGTTGTCGACTACAGTAGACATTCTTTGCTTTTATCAGCACATCTAGAACCCCTGATAACCATATGTGAACAGTAAAATATACCTTCGATCTTGAAACACTGATATATATTGTGACCTGAATTCAACAAATCATACATTTTCAGTTATTTTGAGGTTGTGTATCGCGGCAGCGGTACACAACCTCAAGTGACTGAAAATTTAAATGGAATAGCTGAGTGATATAAAGGTTAAGGTCTAGAGCATAACTTTTTATCCGATATCATTTTCTGATCCACTGACAACCATCAAACCTCGCTCTGCTATAAATGGTCACGGCATGTATCGGCTGGTCCTCCACTGACAACCATCAAACCTCGCTCTGCTCTAAATGGTCACGGCATGTATCGGCTGATCTTCCACTGACAACCATCAAACCTCGATCTGCTATAAATGGTCACGGCATGTATCGGCTGGTCCTCCACTGACAACCATCGAACCTCGCTCTGCTATAAATGGTCACGGCATGTATCGGCTGGTCCTCCACTGACAACCATCAAACCTCGCTCTGCTATAAATGGTCACGGCATGTATCGGCTGGTCCTCCACTGACAACCATCAAACCTCGCTCTGCTATAAATGGTCACGGCATGTATCGGCTGGTCCTCCACTGACAACCATCAAACCTCGCTCTGCTATAAATGGTCACGGCATGTATCGGCTGGTCCTCCACTGACAACCATCGAACCTCGCTCTGCTATAAATGGTCACGGCATGTATCGGCTGGTCCTCCACTGACAACCATCGAACCTCGCTCTGCTATAAATGGTCACGGCATGTATCGGCTGGTCCTCCACTGACAACCATCGAACCTCGCTCTGCTATAAATGGTCACGGCATGTATCGGCTGGTCCTCCACTGACAACCATCAAACCTCGCTCTGCTATAAATGGTCACGGCATGTATCGGCTGGTCCTCCACTGACAACCATCAAACCTCGCTCTGCTATAAATGGTCACGGCATGTATCGGCTGGTCCTCCACTGGCAGTGAATTATTCAGTAGATGAGGATTTTAATGATCCTTGGTTCAGGATCTCCCTCGAGGACGTCCATCATGACCTTTGACCTTGCAGCACTTATCAGATCACGATAGATTAGGCGCAGCTTACTGGAGCAGAAGGGTGTGACCCAGGATCATTCAAGTGAATATGTAGAGAAGTCGCCGATGTCACCCGCACCAGCATGAGACAGCGGTCTGACCACCGTTTTCTTTTGCATTCATGTTTGCTCATTTTTTTATCAGAGCATACAATATCAAATCTGAAATCTGAATGATTTTCACTCACTTGAAGTTGTGGATTGCGTAATACCGTAATAATACCGTAATACATCATGCTGTGTATTTTGTTTCTTACATGTCTATATCACCCCTTTGAATATCTGCCACTTTGTAAAGTGACAGATACACCCTTTCACATCCGAGGGATAATATGCTACCTAAGAAAATTAAATGTATATATATATATGCATACATTTTGTTTCACCGTCTACGACGCCGACCCAACATTGCCTCGTCGTTGGCGTTAACCTCCTGTTTGCTGCGCAGTGGGAGCATCGATGAAGTAGATGATGCCCTTAGGAATCATAACTTAATGTCCCTGGTGGTCAGAATATAATAGGCGAGATTACAGTAGTTCGGCTAAACCACTCATAAACTTGCTATGTGAAGGGTTTTTTATAGCGCATATACCACACGCAAAAACTGCCAATTTCAGACGTTTATCCTGTTAACGGTTGGGGACACTCTATATATACATGACCGAGAAGACAATCATTCGGTCCAGTCGTGATTTGAAGCAGATATTTCAAGACTCTCAGCAATAAGCCGAACAGAAAAAAAACATCGGGGCGGTCCAACTATTGTCCAGCAAAAAACCATGCATGTAAACGACAGAAACTGCTTAATTGAAAAGTGGACATGTAATTGTGTTTGTCTTTACTGCACGGTGATGGCTTGTAGCAGAAATTTGTCTGCAAAGACACATAGCAGTGTCCGCTTAATCGTCAAAATCTGATGTCTGTAACGCTAGACGTCAGATTCTGACATATAAAGACGGTCCCCGCACTGAAAGAATTACAATATTTATAATGGTCGTAGACCAATAACATATGTAATGCAATGAAGCGGAAAGAGCTGACTAAGACATTTATGACGTTTTCAAATTGAAAAAAAACAACTTTGCTCTCCATGGTTTATACAAACATATTTCAGCGTTTTAAGGGTTATTGAAACTAAAAAATGTATCAAATATTGAAACACTTATATCACTGGTACTAATTTTCAATGACTTGAAGTTGTGAATCGCGATATCGAGACACAAATTCAATGTACCGAAAATTGCAATGTCATGGCACAAAGCTATGAGAGTTAAACATATGGCTGCCTGCACTTGTACGATATTGCCAAAGGCATGCTGACCATACACCAGCAGTTTATAACCCAACAATTACGTGATCGCTTTTCCTCAGACGGTGCATTAGTCTTCATGCTGGCAAGTGGCCACAAAGTGCCAGCGTTAATTGTCTCCTTAGTGATTGATGGCGATGATAATCAAAACACACAGGAGTAACCTGTAATGCATAGTAATCGTCAGACACGGCAGAGGGAGCCAGGGGTGGTGTTCACGAAGTGATTGACCTACATATACACAAGTCATTGGTCGATATCTTCACCAGATATATAATCGAAATCTATGCAATATTCTCAAATAATTCCAGTTCGGTGTTTAAATTACAATTAGCATAACATAATGATATATTATCCTGTTAGTGGTTTGTACCATATATCTATTTCCAATCTCAGAAAATAGCTTTCTGGAAGCGGGTAATCGACAACAATAATGCAAATCATAAATACGTCATCATCATAGTTGTAATTTTATCAAACTTGGCAGAGATGATATATTCAGAATTGCATTTTTTTTCTTCTGGATTCGCCGCGCGCAGAGAGTTATTTTCTCAGACTGCACTAAGCATGATAAATAGATTTGTTCCGGAAAATACGTGCAGGAATGTCTGCTGGGGATTATAAACTGGAACTAATGATAGCAGCCAGACTCAGGTATATGGACGTGCGCCTTGCCAACGAACACAAAACGTTCAACCAATGCTTACTTAATGTTGGGCCAGCGTCGTAGACGTGAGCCAACATTGGGTTAACGTCTCATGTTTATTGGATTAGGTCTTCGACGCTGGCCCAACATTGAAACAGCATTGGGTGAATGCCCCGTGTTTGCTGGGGGCGGTCGCCGACATACACAAGTTGTGTCAAATATTGAACAGATGCGTTTTAAAATGTAACTAGTATCAGACACCTTGCCGATTGAGATAATTAATTTCCTTAGGGCGATGGAGATTATATTGACTGAAAGTAGACATATTGTTGTGCATTCCTTACGTGTGTATATCTACCAATCCTGTTGTGCATTCCTTACGTGTGTATATCTACCAATCCTAACTAAACTGCCAAACGATTTATCCCCCTGAATTTGTATAATAACTAAATGGCTGGCATTAATACTCGGCTAAGTTATGTCGCCAGGAAGATTTTAATGTAATTAATTACGCTAAACGACAGCCTTCTCTACACGTGAACAGTATCCCTCACAGTGGAAGGGGTTTAGTGGTTACGCCGAATACCTGTCACGCCGGAGCGTATTCATTGATATGAACAAGCGTACCCATATGGTAGCTGACAGTTCCCAGGGGGTTTCACATGATTGACTAAAGCAGGAATCACGGAGATCGAAATCAGGGAGTTCCGAGGAAACACGACACGTTGACCCAATGCTGGGCTAATGTTGGCCCAGGGTCCTAGACGGTGGACCAGCATTATCCCAGCATTAGGTCAACGTGTCGTGTTTCCTGAGAATTAGCATAGACACGATGACAGATCTGCCATATTGTATGAGGTGGAGGTGTTTCATAAATCTCTGTTCACACACTGCTTGAAGTGACACATGTCTTTGGCAATGTCACCTTAACGTCGGCCGAACGTCCTCGACGCTGGGCAAATAATAAACACAACGTTGGTTCATTCTCCTTTTACCAACTACAATAATGAGAATCACTCACGAATCCAGCAAACACGAGACACATACCCAATGCTTGATCAATGTTGGCCCACCGTCTACGACGCTGGCCCAACAATAATCCAGCATTGGGCGATTGTCTCATGTTTGGTGGGGAAGTGTCCTGTACACCAACAGGGAGGGGACATTGGGGTAGTGGTTAGCACCGCTGCCTTAAACGCCAGAGCTCGGGGTTCGGTTCCCGGTCTCGGCGGTTTGAAAGAAACAAAAACGTTTCTTCCCCATCCACGTGTGAAAGTTAGTATTGTGGGGAGCCTCCGTGACCGAGAGGTAGCTTGCTCAGCCTCAAACCGCCAAGGCCCGAATTTCGAATCCTGTGTCTGGAGGACAGTGTCATCTCAATCATCTCACCATCCTCAGGAGGTTCTCCTGGCCCAGTTTAGCCTATATGTGCACAAGGTGGCCTAAAGCCCAATTCATTTCATTTCATTTGTACACCAACATTTACAAACAAATTCAAGACACCGGCACAATTTTCGCTTAACACTTACAGCGCGGAAATATTTGGATCAACGATGATAACCAAAGGGTTCTTTCAATTTGAAATCATCATAAATGTCTTAGTTAGATCTTTCCTCTTCATTTGAATACTGTTTTACGGGTCTATAGCCAATATAAATGTCCTAATCTCTCAGCGCTGCGATCTACTTTACACGTCATAATCTGGCTTCTATAGAAAGCTGATTCTGACGTCTAAAGTCGATCCCGCGCTGATAGATTTCAGGTTGGGGTATCGTCTGCGAGGCTGATGTAACGCCTCATCTATTATGAACCAGTACTGTGATGATGACTAGTGTTTTCAGAACACAGGCTGCCAATGTAGATGGGTTCGTCTTCAGTCCTGGAGACACAGTTTGAATTTTTAAAATATTTTTTTTCACAGCAAAAACCTTGTTTTACCTTTGTCAAATGTGAAGATGAAAAACATCTCGCACACAACACCGTTTAAAGTTATGATAACAACGGGTCCAAAACAAATGACCCAGTGGCACTTAGCCATGTTAAAGTACGGGTTCAGTAACTTCAGTTTAGAAAAAGAAAGTACACGCCACAATGGATTATTCTGGTGAAAATGTACACAATGACATCACACACATCGTCCGCCCATTATTAGCTCTTGACAAATATTGTACACATTCTCATGTATTATAAAGAAAATCTGCTGAAATGATACATTCATCACAATTAGTATCAAATAGTATCAAACCATTCTATCCAGGATTTGTAAAGACACTATTCAAATTTAAGTGAATATTGATAAAAAAAGGCTACACAGTGATATAAAGTAGTGGGTTATATATATTTGAAGGAGTATCACATGATGATTGTATTAGTCTTTGTAGAAGTACAAACTGATAAAACATTTTTATTTTCAACCTTCGTCTCAGCTTCCCTTCAGACTGACCCTTGCTGCGGCAAATTATCACGTGTTGCTCACATATCATATCTGACTGGATCAAGCTGAGATTTGTCAAATGAATTCTCAGCTTTATAACAAAAAAACTATTTGTGACCTAACAATAAAATGTGCATATCACTATATGCTGTGGTATTTTATTGCACACACCCAACACGAATATATCTCCACTTTAGCAAAATCACGACGCAATCTGCCCAAATTGAAGATTATATCGTATTAGATACACCGGCGATTAAAGTGAAGGATACATACCACTGACATTTTAATTCCCAAGGTATATAAATCGACATCACTACTTCTATTACATGATAATAAAGGATAAAGTTAAAGCGACACAATCGGGCTAAAATCATCAAAAAATCAGTATTTTTATGTTGGCTTCTTAATATGACAATAATATGTGAACATGTCCAAATACTAGAATGGCGAAACTCTTTTATATTTTGAGCTGCGGGTACAGTGTAGCAAGTGTGCCAAAAGCCCCATTTATCAGTTATTCCCATATAGCTTATTTTAGACATGCATGTCCAAAATTAAATTTCGTCCTATTTCTCGTTCAACTGGCAAATGCGCAACACAAAATGGAAAAAAATCTTACGCATTTCTAGTTAATGGACATGTTGACATATTATGGACATTTCAAGGAGCCAAAATAAAAATACTGATTTGTTGATGATATTAGACATTGTGTCGCTATAGACAATAAAATATTCAGTGTAGCACATATCTAATCAAGCATGTCCAAACATCAGGTTGAAAGTATACAGCACTATGCGGATCTGCAAAATCAAGGAGCAGTATCTGCTTTATTTGACAGATACTGTTTTTGGCTTTGTACGTGCGGTTAACAGCGACTGATGACTACCAATGAATAAGAACCGAGTTATCTTGCACCACATCATACAGCGCATACAATCCCAGCAAAAACACGAGGCTTTCACCCACTGTTGTTTCAACCCACTGTTGTTTCAATGTTGTTCCACTGTCTTCAACGATGGCCCAACATTAAGCTGCGTTTACACTATGAGCGACGCGACGCGGCGCGATTTGAAAAGTTGGGCTCATGACAAAAGCAGGGTGTGTATACATATCGCGCGGCGCGGCGCGGCGCGACACGATAAAAAAAGTTGTCGCGTAGATCATAAAAACAAAGACGCCTCTGTCCAACCAGTCTCGGGATCTATACGGACTAATCGAGAGTACTATTCCGACGGTGCTATTATAGTGGATATAAGTATCGATATTGTGACAATGCCATGCATTCAAGAACACCCTGAACTATAGGATATATCAAAAAACGAATACAAAGAGAACACGAACAAACAAAATGTGCGGAAGTGGCCAAATGCTTAATATTGTCAGGTATTTTTATTATCTTCTGACTATAGATTGTTAATTTATGTTAGAATTTATTATACAAAGAGATGCCCGTCTCTAGTGAGGTGAAAAGTCGCCTGTGGTGTGTACAGAAGGAATCGCGTTGCGTCGCGTCGCGCCGCGTCGCGTCGCTCATAGAGTAAACGCAGCTTTAGGACTTTGTTGTCTTCGAGAGATGGGCATGAGGGACCTCCGTGTTTTGCACTGATAGCGGAATTTACATATACAGGATGTAAGGCAATATGTGCGGTAGCCCCTATTGGGCGAAGTGATACCTATGGGATATTAAGTTAATCCTACTTCCAGTTTCATGGATACATAAGGGATATCAAGGCAGCTCGTTTATGGCCTACTCTTTCTGATTTAATCTGACTGGCACCCTAACTCTTGTGCTGCTGAATTGTTTGTTCCTATTTTTCATTCATTTGAAGCAGAAATTGCTATCGATATTCCCAGCCTCAATTGAAGAAAAACAAATATAAAATACATAACTGAATGCTTACCTATCTAATTACTTAACTGAATGCTTACCTATCTAATAACGTAACTGAAAGCTTACCTATCTAATTACTTAACTGTAAGCTTACCTATCTAATTACTTAACTGAATGCTTACCTATCTAATTACGTAACTGAAAGCTTACCTATCTAATTACTTAACTGTAAGCTTACCTATCTAATTACTTAACTGAATGCTTACCTATCTAATTACGTAACTGAAAGCTTACCTATCTAATTACCTAACTGAACGGTTAGCTATCTAATTACCCAACTGAAAGCTTAACTATTTAATTACCTAGCTGAAAACTTAACTATCTAATTACTTAACTGAAAAATTAACTATCTAATTACTTAACTGAAAGCTTACTTATCTAATTACTTAACTGAAAGATTACCTTTCTGATTACTTAACTGAAAGCTTATCTATCAAATTACTTAAATAAAATATTAACCTAATTACTTAACTGAAAGCCTAATCTAACTAATTACTCAACTGTAAGCTTACTTACCTAATTACTTGACTGAAAGCTTAACTATATAATTACTTAACTGGAAGCTTAACTCATAAGATCGTCTCAGAAAACGTCCACTCGGCAGATTGCTACATAGATCGGACAAAGTATAGTATTCTGTTTAACGTATTGCTAAGTTACTTAAATAGCCGAAAAGTGACGTAAATAATCATTTTACTTCTTCCACCACTACGGTACCTCTACAAAAGGTAACTAAACTGATGAAGTAGACAGACGAGTGCGTGCAGCTTGACCTTTGGCCTGGAAGGAGTCATATGATTGACGCAGATCGCTGTAAGTTAATTATCCCGACAAGATCCCAGTCACATCTTCCTCTGATCTATGGAATTTAAGCCATTTTTATATTAACCCTGGGCCCCTATCCTGCTAATTTAATTTAGTTAAATTTTCAGCCACTTGAAGTTGTGTCTCGCCGCCGCGATCCACAACTTCAAGTGACAGTAAATTACGCATATTTGTTTAATTTGAGCACAAATATTTGCAAATCTTGATGTTCAGACACACATTTCATTCCCAATAACAGTAATTTCGTCGACTAATGCAACATATTAAAAACGACAATAGTGGTTATCAGCAGGATAAGGTTTAACACTTAAAACGCAGAATAACTGATCCCTATAATAATATAGAGCAGTGTGTGTACCTACTGGTTAGGGCGGGGGCCCTAGGGTAGTGGTTATCACCGCTGCCTTTCACGCCAGAGTTCGGGGTTCGGTTCCCGGACTCGGCGGTTTGAAAGAAACAAAAATGTTTCTTCCCCATCCACGTGTGAAAGTCAGTATTGCGGGGAGCCTCCGTGACCGAGAGGTAGCGTGCTCGGCCTCAGACCGCCAGGGCTCGAATTTCGAATCCTGTGTCTGGAGGACAGTGTCATCTCAATCATCTCACCATCCTCAGGAGGTTCTCCTGGCCCAGTTTAGCCTATATGTGCACAAAGGTGGCCTAAAGCCCGATTCATTTCATTTTTACCTACTGGTTAATGGTGGTCAGCGTTAATTCTCTCTACAGTGATTGATAGCGATGGTAATCAAGACACACAGGTCACGAATTATTGCGCGAATTTGAGGCAAACACATGGTTTCGCGTCAGATTTGACAATCCTACCTACACCTGTGTTTTGTATGTCAGTGACCAGTGTAAGTTTAGATCAACAATATCACGAAAATGTGAGGTTATAGCGCCATTCAAAATAATACTGAAAGTATAAAGACCTGGGGTTGAGTCACCACGAAGGGAGGCAAGGGGGCTGGACAAAGAAACATTTTATAATTTCATTTATTTTGGATGCGCACATGTGTGGAAGAAAACTTTAACTGGATAACTTGGCGCGTCAATGTTGAAAACTGAGAAAAATAAATTACGGTGTTCCGTTATAGGGGGCCACCATTCAATCTCCAGGGGGGGGGGGGGGTATTTTTAAAATAAATATTTTGATTTTCATGAAATGAATAATTGTCTCAAGGACATGTTGTAAATACATAGTGATGGCCCTCGCTCGGCATCATTAAATGACACTTAAATAAGTGAAGCCTTCAATACTAAGCCTAGTTTGGGATGCCACTTTGTAGACAAAAACCATACATTCTAAGAAAGTGAAATACATATTTTGCTTGAGGAAGAGTGTGAAATATATAAAATATTGCAGACATGAGGTGAAATAAATAATTTGTCCACTATAAAATCCCCTAGTGATTGAATGGTGGCCACTCAAGTACACTGACAAACGACACAAATTAGTTCCAAACCATTTTTCTTTAAACCTACAAAGTTACTAAAGGCATCAAACATACAAAAGCCATTACTATAATTACATAATTTGAAAACGTCGTTCAAATAACGAGCTACTCGATCATAGTGCATTAATTCAAGTCGGTCGTCAAGTTAATTAAAAAAAGCTGGATTCTGGATTTCATAACACTGACGAAATGAAATGAAATGAATCGGTTCAGGGGCCACGTTTGTGCACATATAGGCTAAACTGGGCCAGGAGAACCTTCTGAGGATGGTGAGATGATTGAGATGACACTGTCCTCCAGACACAGGATTCGAAATTCGGGCCCTGGCGGTCTGAGGCCGAGCACGCTACCTCTCGGTCACGGAGGCTCCCCACTATACTGACTATAACACTGACGAACGAGGAAGATTTCGACGTTATTTCATCTGTTCATAACTAATACAGAAACAATTAAAAGGTTTAACCGATCAAACACCAACATCGCATTGATGCACCACGTGACATACCTTGACTATCATTGTATGCTGATTTTCCAATGCCACAATAATGCTGGCACAAACAATTCTTTACAGCGAGATGTCGTGACGTACATGGTGAAATGTTACGTATTGCGCTACATTATAGAACTGAATTTTTCACCCGCTTGAAGTTGTGTCTCGCTACCGCGACCCACAACTTGAAGCGGGTGAAAATTACTTAAATATAGACAATTTGAATCGAAATAAATGTCAATCTAGCCAATCTAATGCTTATTTCTGTTTCAAAATGTTTTGAATGAAAATTATTCAGATTTTCTAAAAAGAGGTTAATAATTTTTTTTTATTTGACAAAATGGGGGTTTACTGTTTTCAAATCTCACTGATGGATGTCACGTTTCATCCTTAACATTTACAAAGGCTGATATTGAATGTCCTAGTAAAACATGTAAAACATGAATCGGTACTGGTGGTTAAAGGGGTAATCAGCACTGTATTATATGACTGTACTCTGTACTGTCTACTCTCTGTGACGACTGAATATTATCCCTTAAAGCGCTCAAATATTTTTATATAAACCAACAGACCAATTTTTTTTTAATTTGAAATAATCAAATATGTCTTCCCGCTTCATTTGAATATCTGTGTTGTGGGTCTACGGCCATTATAAATATTTTGCTCCTTCAGCGCGGGTTTATAGTACGAATCATATATATATCAGTTTTCAACATCTCTAATTATTCTTCAAACAAGAACAGCTAAAGGGAAAATAAACAATGAATTTGCCAAATTGGCATATGTGTGATTCAAATTATACCTATGTAAGTGTGAGACGCTGACTGGTTCTATATAAAAAACTACGTGTTTCTCGTCCTGGTATGACGTCACGTCTTGGTAATGACATGAACATAATGGTGTGAGTTTTTTCCCTTGCCTTAAAATAATAATAAAAACACGTTTTTCCGTCCTGCAAAAGATCACGTGCCTCATTTGGGTATTGCATCATTCATCGTTACAATGTCATCCTTGTCATCAAAATGACAAGGAAGACATTGTCGAATGACACGTGACTGTCTCAGCGCTACGTTTTTTAATTTCGAAACGTAAACAATGTAAACAGAAAAAGCTAACGATAGCGAATAGCGTGTTACTGCTGTTATAATATAAGGCATAGTATAAATATAGACTCGATGCGCTCGGTACATGATGTAACCCTCTGAACGCAAGGCTACCGTCGTGTTTCATCTGTTTTACCAGCTGATTTAATCATTTAATTATTTGGAGTGAATTGAATGTTTCTACCTCAAGATTTGTTTGGTCTGAAATTAAACAAAATCGAGTAATAATATCAGACACTTGAAATTGGGGGTCGCGATAGCGAGACACAACTTCAAGTGAGTTCAAAGTAAAATAACATATCTTAACGGGTAATGGGTTTATAAAATACAAAACTTGTAGTATATAATGTTACGTACAATGGATTGAATGATGCACCTGTCTATATGGGTATTGTGTGACAAACATTGAAGGTGTCTTGTATAATCTGAATTTAAAGCCATAGACCACTCTATGTGTGTTCCTGATTTTAGTTGCACCCCTGTTGCCTCTATCTGTGTAATCAGCTTGGTGCTTTCTGGGTACAGATGTGTCCCGCTGTTCGTACATAGTGGACTACTCCTTCAATGCGTCTTCTACTGATAATACATTATGTGTGTTCTCAGAACCCGACAATGTTTACTATAAACACCCCGCTCCTTGTATACAACCCGCTCATAACTCACTTATGCCGTGTTCAAGATGGGCTTGCCATGGAGTGGAATAAAAATCAATAATCACTAAATATGAACAAAAAAAACATTTCAGCCGTAACTGTGCACGATTTCTACTGCACTTTGTCATAATTTTTTTTGTAGCTGCCAGACACAGAGAACTGTTTCTCGACATATTCTTCTGGGAACATTCTAGATTACATCAAATCAGATAAGCTAAATTGTGTAGGAATTCGGGAGTAACTTGTCATAAATGGAAATAACCTGTCAATTTTCTCCGCGACTTATATCACACATGTGTCAGCAAGGTCAAGGTTCAGTAGATTATATCGATCCACAAGTCAGATTTGACGTTCTTGCTATGCATTTTTATTTGAAATTGGACAATGTGATGTTGACCAACTCTACAATGAGACCTTAGGCCTATATCAAAAGATTGCTGAACTATATCTTAGCAGCCATGGCCATACAGCTGGTATTGGTTGTTTTATACAAGCATGGCCTATATATGAGTTGTTCTAAAGCTGTTTTAATTGAATGTCTTCATCAATGTGACTCAGACGTAGTTTGCATCACAAATTGAATACATATTTATCGAGACTGAGATAATTATTGTTAAAGTTAATTGACTTTAAAACTACAATATAGATAAATAGATATTTACAGACAAAGAAGCTATACCCTTCACACACTTCAGGTTGTGGTCGCCTTTAGACCATGGGCTGAAGATCATATTTTGTTTTAACCTTACTCTGTACCAAGTTACTTTCAGGTGGTCTGCAGATTTTCTATGCATGGTTAAGGTCACTAGAGGTCATCGAAGTATGGTACCCTTTACCCCTAGGGTTGTATACTAATGTGTCATATAACTAGGTAGAAAGTCAAGCCAAGTACACATGGTGCCATGGGTTGGTCGTGGGTTTCATAGGGGAGGTCTCCCATGGTCTTGGTAAGGTCATCTCAAGGTCATAACAAGAATAAATCAGCTCAAAACGGTTGGGAATAGATTGTTGGACCAGCACTTCATATAACTCGGTTGAAACCCAACCCAAGTACACATGTGACATCGGTTGGTGCTTGGTACCATAGGGGAGTTATACCAAGGTCATGGTAAGGTCATTTCAAGGTCACAGCGAGGTCTAATCTTCTCAAAATAACTTATTTTTGTTTTTTTTGCTAACATTTTGTTCACTTGAAATTTATATGATGGCTTGAAACAGGTATGATCCCAACACAGACCTACACCAAATCACTCCCGAGGGGTTACAGGGATAACATAAAGGTTGGAGGTTTTTTTTCAAACCCCCTTCAAATGACCCTCATGTCAACACTGGTAAGAATAGATCAAATAGCACACTGATGTTATATTTTGACATTGCAATGACCTTGGTAAGGTCATCTAAAGGTCATCTAAACGTCACGGCAAAGTCAAATCAACTTGAAAAAGCTGAAAATATCCTGTTTTTGCTGTTTTTCTATAATTACGTTCACTTCAGATGATAAGGTCATCTCAAGGCCACAGCAAGGACAAATTATCTATAAAAAACTGGTGATGATAGCCTGTTTTTGCTGTTTTGCTACAATTATGTTCCCTTCGCAAAAACCTTGGGCTGACTCCTCTATAAAGCCCAACCCCAACCCATGTCACCATGTGTTGGTGTCGATAGGGTATAACCCCTTCAGCCCTTTTAAATTTATCCTCTTATTTTTTGAGGTGTTTTGGTGTAAATCCGTGTTAGGGTCTAGTTATGCTTCAAGCCATAATAGACAACTAAAGTGAACATAATTGTAGAAAAATCATCAAAAACAAGATATTTTCAGCTGTTTTGAGCCGATTTGCCCTTGATGTGACCTTTATATGACCTTGCAATGACTTTGGGGTACCAACCCTGTGAAATACAACCCCATTTCAACATGTTTACTTAGGTTGTGCCTTATCAGATGTAATCAATGTTTATTGGCCGTTGGTCAAAATATAACATCATTGTGTTATTTGGACCATTTCTTCCATATCAGACAGTATTGACACAAGGATGAACGAAGGGGAGGGAGGGGGGTGAAAAACCCTCCAACTCTTATGTTATCCCTGTAACCTCTTAGGGGTGTTTTTGTGTAGGTCTGTGTTGAGATCTAGGTATGATTCAAGCCATTATAGACATTACAAGTGAACATAATATTAGCAAAACTAACCAAAATCAGCTATTTTCAGCTGTTTTGAGCTGATTTCACCTGGCTGTGACCTTGAGATGATCTCAACATGACTTTGTGGTAACTCCCCTATGGAACCAATCACCAACCGCTGTCATCATGTGTATTTGGGTTGGGTTTCGACCGATTTATTGGAAGTGCTGGTCCAATAATGTAGTCTCAACCATTTTAAGATGTCACCATGTGTACTTGGCTTGGGTTTCAGCCTATTTATTTTTATACCACCCTAAGGGTCAAGGGTACTCTACTTAGATGACCTCTGGTGACCTTGTCCAAGTACCCCGGGGGAGGGGGGCGGAGGGGGGGTACATGTGGGCCCAAGGTCTGCTTAGCGAGACCACTTTTATGCTTATTGGAAAAGACGTATCGTCTGCAGCACATATAGCTAACATAAAAATTAAAGTATTTAGCCTGGTGAGCACTAGATTGTAAAGCGACACCGCTAGTCTATAGTTTGTCCGCATACTGGCTCTAATTTGTCCAAACTAATGAAAACAGCTGGCTATCTATAACGTGAGTAAAGGCCGTGGGCCTGATGTGGTTAAAGTCGGACATCGCGGTATTGTCTAACGTTCAGGCATTCAAGTTTCAAAAAAACAAATACTTTTTCCCCGCTCACACTGTTAAAAGAAACAGCTCGATACCAAACTGGCAGTTCTCCTAAATGATCTATTTGATATTATTAGCCATAAGTAAATGTTTTCGGTTGTTTGAACGCATATTAGTTGTACGGGTGTCTTCAGATTGCTCCAATGTGCATTGCACAACGATTTTACAGTATTATGTAGGTTTAGTATCGACACAAGCTGTTAAACAAGCATGTAAATAGGCAAATTAATAGATCAGAGACTTAAAATCTTACATATTATTCTATCACAAAATGAAATGTTTTCAACTACACCATACACATTCCTGTTTAGTGAGATAAGCTATTTTTTCAATCACAGCTTTATTAGAAATAAAATAAATATTTTTTTTCCATTTTCTATTGATGCTCGGCAAAAGGTGTTATATCGGCAAAAGGTGTCATGTTTTCCCCAAGAAACGTGTGAAAGAAACGTATTGACCTTTAAGGCGTTATATTATACCACTTAAATCCCCCCATATGAAATTGTGTCTCGGTACCGGGACCCACAACCACTAATGGGGATAATTGCTTATATATGTTAAATCTGTGACCAAACATTTGCTAATTTTGCAGCTTAAAGACACATTTTCCGTTCCCTATAACAGCTGAAAAAGCTGATGAAAATCGACTGTAGCTATTAATCCTTACAGTGGAAAGACATTAGACGTCAAAATCTGACGTCTAAATTCGATCCACGCACTGAAATAATTAAGCCAACTAAGACAGTTATGATGATTTCAAATTGAATAGAACACTTTGGTATCTATGGTTTATCTAAAATATGTCAGGGCTTAAAGGCTTAACCCCGTGAGAGAGAGAGAGAGAGAGAGAGAGAGAAAGAGAGAGAGAGAGAATATCAAGGCGACTGCTTGATCTCTCGTATGGGATAAAATCGCTAATTTGTTGGCTGTTGTATGACCAGTATCTTCTTGCTCGTCGATTCTGTTCTATTGATTTATTGTTTGATCTTCAGTATAATCATCAAAAGTAAATTAAATTAAATGAATCTGGCTTTAGGCCACCTTTGTGCACATATAGGCTAAACTGGGCCAGGAGAACCTCCTGAGGATGGTGAGATGAATGAGATGACACTTTCCACCAGACACATGATTTTAAATTCGAGCCCTGGCGGTCTGAGGTCGAGCACGTTATCTCTCGTTCACGGAGGCTCCCCACAATACTGAGTTTTGCGCAAAAAACATGTTCCGCTCCTGGGAAACATTGAGACTTTTCACAGGTCATTAAGGATGATCATCTGAAGAAATCATAAAATTTTCAGTTTATATTTTTGTTTTCCATCTCCCCCCCCCCCTAAAAATGACCAAAATTTCTGGACTAAGTAACTAAAAAGCTCACTTATTGGACGTTGATCTAGTACCGCAAATTCACCACATACTTCTCTGTCAAATCCTAAAGCACTGATGACTACCAAGTCATCTAGTACCATAAATTTATCACATACTTCCCTGTTAAATAATAAAGAAGGGGAGGGTGTGGGTTATACATTTGTATTGAAGCAGATGGTAATCCTTATCTTCTAGACATTTAGAAGACGTGATTATATACTAGGTTGACTAGACTTGATACTAGACTTGATTTGGTTTAGCTGGGGGTGAAAGCAGTAACTTAACTAATCAATATCATGAATGGGTGCAGATACCCTGGGAAAGTATTCAACGACTAGCATTTATCAAAGTGTGTCAATATATAGATACCATTCTTCAGAAAACAATGATAACGTCATTAATACTGATAACAGGGCATGTTAAGTGTGCGCAGAGGGAGCTAGCCATATCGTGCGATATAACGCACTCATCGGTGGTGAATTTCGTATATTAAACAGTCTAGCCAACCAAAGGCCACATCGGAATGTAATTAGCTCCTTAAATAAAAGATAAACAGCGAGAAACGATTTGAGTAGACCCGTATGAACCAATAAATCACCGATTGCCACTAAATGTGTATCTATTCTGTCCGAGATAACGTCATTTGAAATGTCGTTGACATTCATAAAATAGTTTGTGATATAATAATTCCAATATTTCTCGTCACTTCAAGTTTAAAATCTTATCAATACATGCAGGGTGTATAGTGCTCAACATAAACACGCCAACATATTCAATATTCTAATACAAAACTGCTGAACTACTTGTCCTTTTATTATGAAGCAACGTCTTCACCCAAGCTTAATAATACATACAGGGCGCATTGTAACATAAGCATGTTAAAGACACCAACATATTCAATATTGCAATACAAAACATTTGAACTACATGTAGCTTTAATTCTGGAGAAACTTGTATTAAATTCACCCAAAAGTCAACGAAAAATTGTCAAGCAAACATGAGGCTCTGACCCAATGTTGTTTTAACATTAAAACAATATTGGGTGAACATTGTTATTTCGTTATTTGTGTTGCACCTACCTGTAGAAAGTGCTACATCATTTTTTGCAATTTGTGGTACATGACCTTACAGCTGATGAGGACCCAACATCACTTGATTATTTATATCCTGTTCAATATCTGTAAATCCAGCAGAGTAGGGTTGTATTTCCAAGCCGTGATGACGAATCCAAGACACACAAATAAGTTATCCCTTGTAATCCTCGTACTGTAATGATTTGTAGTTGTTATGGGTGGATCCTTATAAAGGGATCTTGCTTTTTGGTAGATTTAACCCACATTAAACATACGCTGTATTTCCTTGGGCTCTTTATAACTGGCGTGATAAGTGTCTATTATAGACATGGCCGATGGGCATTTGTCAAGTAGCAGTACATGTTTAATGATCAATCTGATTGTTGTAATAATTAAATCCAATTCGTGTATGAATACTATTTCTTTTTTGTAATGACCATGTTACGGTGTCAAATTAGATCTATCCTGACATTAACGCATGGGAGTGATTCATTCGGAGCACCATCTGACTATTACAAGCATACGGTTAGGACTATGACATTATATGTTAAAAAGACAATCAGCTTATTTCAATGTGACTTCCAATATATAGCCCTATAGTCCACACATATATATCCTTATATTATTCCACGTATGTCTTTCGGCGATGAAAATGTCAACATCCAGTGTGCAGGATTAAATCCAGGAAGTTAGTAGCTCATCGTCCACATCCTGATAACACAGAAACATATGTGAGTAGAAGACGAGTAATTCTAGTCTGTATGGCAGGTGAAAATATATCCTCTTTGAATAATTAGAACAATTAACTAACTAGCAGATAAGCCATTTTACATCTATGCGTCTGAGGGTGAGAGGTCATTTTAATCTCAATATAAGATGTAGATGTTAACAAATATTGTGTAGAGTGATGCTGGAAAGAGACACGATGGGAACATGGTCAAATAGATAAAGTGCGTGGCGCAGCCTCAAAGTGACAATAAAGTGACAGAACAAAACCTACTGCATCAAACGATCACTGTTCCCTAGCTCCAGATCAGCACAAAATAATGGCGTAAAAGCGTCAGGGATGGATAGTCATAGCAACAGCAGCAGTCTGACAGGATGCAACAGCATTCAAGAGAAGAAGCAACAGCTGCAGCCACGACAACAGCAGCAGTGGAAGTAAGAAGCTCCAATGCCAACAACACCAGTGGCAGAGGCTGCGCGAGAAAGAGCAGAATAAGAAACAGCTACACCAGCAGCAACAGCAGCATGATAAATGTTGATAGCCTATATGATCCAATGGCAACAGCAGCTGCAGCAAAGACAAAGATAGTGGCAGTTGCAAATGCTGCATCAGTAGAAGCAACAACAGCTGCAACCCCAGCGAAGAAAGTGTAATATAAATTACAACACAACATCTAAAAGAACGACAACAGCAGCAGCAGCAGCAGCAGCAGCAGCAGCAGCAGCAGCAGCAGCAGCAGCAGCCGCAGCAGCAGCAGCAACAGTAGTGATAGTAGTAGTGTCAGCAGCAGCAACAACCTTAGTAACATAAGCAGCAGTAAAAGCTTCAGAAAACTGAAGAAGGATGACTTGCGTGCTGGACGTCTTTCAATTCCACATTTCGTGGCCAGGGAGACGCTAGTTGAAAGACAAGCGTCATGTAGCGCTCACACCAGATCTATTATACAGGTCTGGCAGACGAGCGTCATGCCGCGCTAACACCAGGATCTACACTATGTGTGAATGGATAAAACACCCTTCATGCCCCACGGGGTATATAGCATACAGGTCCGACACGGCTGACTGGCTGTGATAGATCAGTAGTGAGTTTTGCTGTTTCAGTCAGGATTCAGCGCGTTAGGGTTCGATGGACTGCGGGTCTATTTTACTGCAGTCGTTTTTAATTTGTTTTTTAACCGATCAAATCACTATTATTGGGAATTAAATGTGTATTTAAACATCAATGTTTGCAAAGGGTTTGGTCCATAAATTTGAGTAATTATCAACCACAATGGGTGAAAATGGAAGTTATTTAATTTAACGGTTAAGTATTTCACAGATCTAAGTGACTTATCCAACATGATGATCTCATGTTACAGTATAATTTCCCGTCAATTGATAGATCTACAACTCTGCGAGACACTTGTATATCAACTGTTGGAGGTTATAAACTTGCAAATCCAGTTGTATTTCACGCATTGTAAAGAATTTCAGATAAACTGAAAAGTCGTATTGAATCTGTCACGCCGCTAACATGGTCTAATATATGATGGTTTTCATTTATTTGCGTGCATACCATATGCGCTCTCATTGGATATGTATGTCTGATGATATATCTAATGACAGCAGAAATTTGATTTTTTTTTTAAAACAAATACGTTGAGACACTCTAGAATTATGTCAAACGGTAAATATACATCTATTTCTATAATGTATGCAGTACAAGACACATCGCAGAAAATGACCGTGTGTAATATCAAATACCATGATTAACAAAACTTCGAATAAGGCGTTAGATAACACGATTACTTTGAAACAAACTGTTTCAAGCTGGTATATATGTCAATGAATATTTTTTGTATCCAGAAGATTATGATCTATAGATGGTCCCCTTACTGAAAGAGTAAACTATTTATGATGGCCGTAATGGATATATGTATTCTAATGAAGCGAAAAGAGTTAACTAAGACATTCATGATGATTTTAAATTAAAAATACCCTTGGTCTCCATGGTTTATATACAAATATTTCCTCGCTTTGAGGGCGAAGCACCATATGCTACACGTGTATATTGAGACCTGTCTGAACCAATCAGGCGAAGTGGGGCTGATGTTTTCGTCTCCTGTTGTTTGTTTATCTGTAGGTGACTGTGATACTGACCTCAAATGGAACATATAGTTATAGCCTGAAGATACAGGAGCAGCTCAAAAATGGCACAGAGCAAAAATAATGTAGAGCTCTGTAAATCACGATACCACGGGACACTCTATGCCCAGCAAAGACGAGATATTGCTCAGATGCTGTTTTAATGCTGGGCCAGCGTCGTAGACGATGGTCCAAATTCAAAACAACATTGGGTCAGTGTCTTGTATTTGCTGGGTGTTGTTTAATAATGTTAATTATCTGTCGGCGTTTACTGACAATAAGCGTCTGGTGTTTTCTTTTTTCTGGTGTTTTCTTAGACTGAATCCTCGTGTTTTTGTAAGCACATAACATTGATTCCATTGAGTGTATTGTTAATCTGATTCTTCGTTGAGATCGAATAAATAAAACTGTCAAACTACGAACTTACCCTTTCAGAGAAAACACCTCAACCGACAATAGAGATTGTAGTATCCATTTAATATAAATCTTCGTGTGGTGGTTCAGGCCAATTTCTAGTTTAATTCCAGACAATTTGTTCGATATTCATAAGCCAGCCGTTTACCCCACACAGCAATATGTATACTAAGCTGAATCAATATTTACTTAGCCGTCTCAGAAAGATAGTTGAATGGCATGTTTTGTAAACATGATCATGACGGGCTTATAACAGACTTCTGAAAGCGCTGATCCTTTCGCAAATAATGTTAATGTTATAAAGTGATCATATAAAATACCACACTTAATAGGTTTACACAACCTTCACTGGGCACACAAGTTATGATTGTCAATGTCTTACAGTACTCAGCATACTTAAATATATATATAATGTACTTCCACGTACGTGTATTCTATAAACTATTTATATTTTTGAGCCACAAGCATAAAATTATAGTGAAGACGACCATACGAGTAATCTAATTCGCGTATTACAAATCATAATACTTTGACATTGAAGTTACAATAATATTATACTGTATGATTAATATTGACATGAAGGAGAGCAATATATTTTTTTAAATATTAGAATAATAATAACAATAAATCTGAGTTTTTATGTAGTGTACATACAAAGGTCTATGCGCATCATACATATTCCCTTTGGTCACCTGCTCATTCGTTTACCATTTAACCCCTGCAACGCAGACAGATTTTTGTATAAACCAATAAACCATTTTTGTATAGAGACCAAAGGGTTTTCGCAATTTGAAATCATCATAAATGTCTGAGTTAGCTCTTAATGTTTCATTTGAATACCTCTGTTATGGGTGTACTGTCATTATACATACATGTATTTTAATTCTTTCAATGCGAGGACCGTCTTTATACGTCAGGATATGACGTCTACAGACGTCAGATTCTGACGTATAAAGACGGTCCCCGTGTTGAAATAGTTACAATCCCCATGGCAGTATGAAGTACTGCAACCATTTAGGCGCTACACGCTTATTGCTGACATCACCAGTGATGACCGTATCTGTCATACCAGGTACTCATGTATGCCTGAGTGAATTGAAGCACGTGTGGTTGACGTCCCTTGCCCACTAGGGACACATAATCTCGAAAACAGCGTTGTCCCAACTTTGAGAGGCCAGAAACATTATATTTACCTAACAATTCTGCACCAAGTGGGGATTGAACCCGCATGACAAACAATAAGTATATGATAAAGCCCTCGGAGCTCCACATTCTTAGCTGTGAAGATCGAAACCTTTTTCACAGCTAAGAATATATATAATCAACAGCCCGGTCACACCTGACTGATTATAACACCATAGGCCTACCATGATAATTGGTCTGTACTTTATCAACTCTCCCGGCTTAGAATGTAATGGTCGGACAAAGCAAATAATGAAGTGTTGTGTTTTAACTATTGCAATCGTGCTTTTAGGGTCAGAGCGGCAGACTTTTTGGATCAAGTCTGGTATTCCACCCCTGACCAATTAAAGAGTGGTTCAGCCTGTCGCATGACGAGATCGGCCAATCACCGCCGTCATGCAGTTGTTGTTTAAATTAGGGAGTAGAATACCAGACTTGTACATTCGGATAACAGCCCGCCAGTCAATTCCCAAATACGAAATACTAAATACGTTGAATCAAAGTTAGTTTGACGTTGGTCCACCGTCTATGACGTTGACCCAACGTTAAACCAACATTGATTCAACGTCATATGTCTGCTGGGTTGCGTTAACAAGCGAACGTGGACAGACGGGTGTCATGGGAACGGAAATAGCCTTCAGTCAAATTGGCTAAGTGCTAAAAACGATAAACGTGGTGAATGTGCTCAACGGATTAACCCTTATCCTGCTAAGTACATTTTTAACATTTTCAACAACTTGATGCTGTGTCTCGCTACCGCGATCCACAACCTCAGGTTTTTAAAAAATACTCATATCTGCTTAATTTGAGACGAAACATTTAAAAATCTTGTTTTCTAAGAAACTTTTCATTCCCAATATCAGTGATTTAATCGACTGATAAAACAGGGTAAAAACCACAATAGTAGTGATCATCCGGCACAGGGTTAATGCACTATAAATATATTATGGCATCGCAGGTGCAGGTAACTAGTTAAGTGATGTAAAGTCTCTGTGGCTGAATACATAATCCTCTAAATGGGGACAATCACCGCTTTGGGAAAATTAAAATATTGAGAACATGGGATTAAATTATCCTTAATTCAGTGACTCCTGGTCCTCTTGGATGTTATGTGACCTTTCCACCCCAGCACGTGGTCTAGCCCAACCAACATAAGACATGGAGCCTATTTTGACTTGATTTGGGGGTTCTTAGAGAGATAACATATTTCCAGGGAAATACTGTAAATTGTTAGACTGTATGTTTTCACCCTTGTTATTACCCTATTGAATATGCCCCGTTCTTTGCGCAATCAACGAGGCATATTCAATAGGCTACTTTGTTATCTGATGTCTTCTCCCTTGTGCCTCGCTCGCGAGATACACAACTTCAAGTGGGTGAAAATGACCCATATTTGTCCAATTGGATACCAAACATTTAAAAATCTTGATGTTAAAACACATATTTCGTTTGCAATGGCAGTGATTTATTCAGCTAATAAAACGGTACAAAAACGACTATTGTCGCTTTTAGCGATAAAGGGGTTAAATGTTCATCGCTCAGTTTGCAGCACTTGGTGACTTAAAGTTCTATTTGTGGTTGATTTCATAATCTCAAACTGCCTTCTAGAATCACACCTGCGGTATTGTATCACAAATCATCTGATATTTTCAAGCTCAGACGTATTACATGAATTATCAGCTTTGCGCCAGGATATAACAGATTAATCAATCTCAATAATTAATCTCACCATAGTAAACTAAGGATGATATGAAAAAGATACTTCCTGGATGCTGTCGACAATTCTCTTCTTTTTGGCATGTTTAATATATAATCAAAGCAGCGGACATGTTGATACGTAAGCGAGGTATAACTTAATGTGAGTGCAGATGATACTACCATCGCACTTCCACCTATTGCAATATTTTCTCGGCGAGGGGGGTGGGGGTGGGGGGGGGTGGTGTTTGACACCCTTACAGTTCCATGAGACACTTTCACCCTTTCAGTACGGTTAATCGATCTTAGACGTCCCGCACTGAAAGAGTAAAAATTTATAATGGCCGTAGACCCATAACATACGTGTTCAAATGAAGCTGAAAGAGCTAATTAAGACATTTATGATGACTTCAAGTTGAAAAAAAGCCTTTGATCTTTTGGTCACACAATTTGGAGTCCCGGTTGTATGCCACTGATAGCAAGTAGATTAAAATACACGGATAACTCCTAAACTAATTTGATTCTGCTTACCCTTTAATAGTGTCTAAGATACATGGGCGAATAGATAACTGCTACATTTACGTGTGTGCATACCACATGAATAAAAAAATGAACGAAAAAAGCTTATATAGCGCAGTTCCTCTGGCATAGCCATCCGATGTGCTTAAGAATTAAACTACTTGGTGAAGAGAAATGTTGGACCAATGAAAAAGTGGCTAAGCCCTGTTACATGACGAGATCCACTAATCACCGCTGTTGTTTACGTTAAGGGGTAGAATATCATGCTTGGGTCGTAATGTTTTTAGGCGACGCTTAAATACAGGGAATGGTGAACACTAACGTATGTCATCTGGCAAGTTGTTCCAGATTGAGGGTGCTGCAAGCCTACATATTTCTTGAGAGCGTAGGGAACGTGTAGGAATATACGGAGTTATGACATGTATTTGATATCAGATGTAGTTCATGACATGGGTGTAAAACGCATGATTTTAAAGAAGATAACATGACTTGCAATAGAAAAAGTCAATGTAAACGTCTTAGAACATGAGAGAAGTGATTATGTTTCTTCGTTCTTGTTAGTATGTGGGCGTGATAGAAGACGTGATAGAGATGTTGAAGAAAGACCATAGATAAGTGAATTGCAAATAGGCTAATTTTGACGACACATGAACATGGATGAGCTGCTCTGCTACTCTCAATGATCTTCGCAATGTTACTAAAGATAAAAAAATTGACCCCGCAAACCTCTTTGATGTGGGCATCCATAGTGAGTGCTTCATCAAATATAACAATTAGATTCTTGCCTGTGCAACTCTGGGTATTCCGATGTCCATCAAGTGTAACATGGACTATGTCGCAACTGATGCTCTGCTGAGGGTTTCCAAGTAGATAAGGTTCACACTGGAGATATATATCTGATTAAAGAACAGTTTTTTTTATTAAAACAAATTTTTGACATTGAGAAATATAATATATAACGACATAATATATAACTATTTCTCAACTGTGGTCAATACATAGTGCCAGTATACATCACAGTTTGTAATATTGAATAGCATGGATAAAAACATATATAATAGTTAGGCCAACCCACTGGACAGAAACGTTGTTGCGACGTTCAATCGACGTCAATACCATTGATTCAACGTCACAACAACGTCGTGTGCCCAGTGGAAAATAACCGTGATAACATACAATGACCGAAACTGTTGTTCAAATCGGCAATTATGTAGATATATATATATGTATATCCCTAAGGTAGGCCTACCATATGCTATATCCATGTCTGTACCACTTCACGTTGTCAGAACCAATAGACGTATCAGATGAAGCTGTGTGTTTATATACAGATGAAATTGGCCACAGGAGGAAGATATGGCTACATGTACATTCTGAAGATACAGGGACAGCCTAGGCAGCTAAGAAATATCACAAGCTTATTTACTCTGACTGTTATTGTAGGAAAACCAGAAAATCTCAAACAACAATCTAGAACTACGAGCCACCTGAAGTTGTGTCTCGCCACCGCGACCCACAACTTTAAGTGGGTGAAATTACGCATACGTGTTTAATTTGCGACCAAACATTAATAACTTTTTATTTACAATTTGTTTTATTTAAGCACACATTTTGTTCCCAATAACAGATTTAATCGGCTGTTAAAAGCCCATACCCAGGCTAAAATCATAAAAAAATCGGTGATTTTATTTTGGCTTTTTAATATGACCATATAACTGCAAAAAGTTTTTTTATTTTTGTGCTGCGCATTTACCAGTTAGGCTAGATATAGAGACGAAATTCCAGATTTCTTATTTTGGACAACCATGTCAAAAATAAGAAATACGTGAATTTCGTTTCTATATATAGTTAGTCCCTTTAACACTGATTTAAAACGACTATAGTCATAAGAGATGGACGTGGTGCAATGGTCAGAGACTTTGCTGTCGAGTAGTTTCGAACTTGGTGCAAGATATTCAGATAATTATCATGTGTTTTCCCTCTCAATATTGTGACATTGTTTCGATATTGTGTCCTTGGGCAAGGCACTTTACCCTTGCATGCTTCACTTCACTCAGCTGTAAATTATTAACAGGTAGGACATATATGAGAGTGTGTACTATACGTTCAATGCTCTCCGTGGAACAGGTCCAGTGGCCAGGGTGGGGGGGGACTTATGGTGTAAAGTTGGCTGAAAAATCTTCAGACTTGATATCAGACTATAAACCTGCACCTTCGACCTTCGTACCTTTTATCACGTTTACACAACTTACACTGCACATACAAATCCTGATTGTCAATGATTTTCTTTACAGGATGGACAACACATTTTACGGCATCACACGTGCAATTATACCATTTATTTTTTATCCACTTGAAGTTGTGTCACTCTGGCGCGACCCACAAAGTCGGTGAAAAATACTCACATATGCATGCATGATTTGATTGTAAACATGCCAATCTAGTAAGTCTATTGCTGATGTCTGCTACTATTATTCTTTAAATGACAATTATAAGGTCTGACATGGCCATAGACGCGATTAGCACTTCAAATATTTACCCTGACAACGCTGAAATATTTTTTGTATAAGCTATGGAGACAAAGGTTTGTTTCAATTTGAAATCATCATATACGTCTTAGATGACCGTTATCGTTTCATTTGAACACCTATGTTATGGGTCTATGGCCGTTTTTTTTTCAATTCTTTTATTGAGGGGACCGTTTTAGACGGCAGAATCTGAAGTCTAAATACGGTCCCCCCGCTGAGAGGGTGAACTGCGTAAACGATGCAAATGCACTGGTGCAGAATAAATAATCCCCTGAATGAGAACAATTACCGCTCTGGGAGAAATACATTATTGATAACATGAGATTAAAGATCATCAATTCAGTCAGGATTCTGTATCACACTCTGGATGGGTTACGTGACCTTTGACCCCGAACACGTGATATAGCCCAGCAAGCAGTGCACATTGAGACGTCATATTAACCTACCACAACCTACCACAGGTGAAGATTAATCACATTAATATAACTTGAAACCAAACATGATTGTGTAAATCTGGAACATGTCATCCCCAATAATAATGATCGCCTAGTAAAACAAATTCAAAACGACTATAATAATATTGTGATTAGCGCTTTAACCCTTTCAGCGCGGGGATCGTCTATATACGTCAGAATATGACGTCTATAGAAGATCCCTGCACTAAAGAATTAACATATTTGTAATGGTCGTAGACCCATAACATACACGTAAGTATTAAAATGAAGCGGGAAGAGATAACTAACACATATATGATGATTGAATATTAGTCTCCGTGACTAAGACAAATATATTTCAACATTGAAAGGTTTAAGCTTGGGTTCCATGTAGAAAGAATGCAGCATGCAGAACGGGTAGGACCGTAGGCAGTGGACAGTATGTGGTATGCAGAACACGTAGGACGTATGTAGGGGATACAATGCAGCATGTGGAACGTGTGGGACGTATGTAGTGGACGGGATGCGGCATGTAGAACGTGTGGGACGTATGTAGTGGACAGAATGCAGCTTGTAGAACGTGTAGGACGTATGTAGTGGACAGAATGCAGCATGTAGAACGTGTGGGACGTATGTAGTGGACAGAATGCAGCTTGTAGAACGTGTAGGACGTATGTAGTGGACAGAATGCAGCATGTAGAACATGTATGACGTATGTAGTGGACAGAATGCGGCATGTAGAACATGTATGACGTATGTAGTGGACAGAATGCAGCATGTAGAACATGTAGGACGTATGTAGTGGGCATAATGCAGCATGTAGAACATGTAGGACGTATGTAGTGAACATAATGCAGCATGTAGAACATGTAGGAAGTATGCAGTGAACATAATGCAGCATGTAGAACATGTAGTAAGTATGTAGTGGACATAATGCCGATTGTAGAACATGTAGGAAGTATGTAGTGGACAGAATGCAACATGTGGAACATGTATGACGTATGTAGTGGACAGAATGCAACATGTGGAACATGTATGACGGATGTAGTGGACATAATACAGCATGTAGAACATGCAGGACGTATGTAGTGGACATAGTAAAGTAAAATATCTTTTTTATGTCATTTTTCGGCCAGTATGGCCATTTAAATGACAATTCAGACTAAAATAATATGATATCTTGAACAGCAAAAGTGATAAAGAAAAAAGACGAAACTGATAACAGTATGTCCGCACTAAGGCATTGAGATGAGAACGACTGATGATAACATGATGCGTATTGAATATATATACACTCTTAAGAACCTTAAACAGCGCCAGCGCCGATACACAATATAAATTAACACAAAACGATGACAAAAAAAATTATAATTGAAAGTCACAAAACAGTGTCATTGTCAAAACAAATATATAATATATACTATAATACTATATACTATAATCAAAAAAGTCAACCCATTTAGACATAAATATGAATGACATAAACAATGAACAGAGAAGCCATTAAGCAAGTGAGTAAAATGTCTTCTTTACTTCACTTTTCGGCCAGTATGGCCAGAGAAATCATTAAACCACACAAAATTCTCAAAAATTAAAGACCACAGCTGGTAATAAGGTCTGTGATATTGAAGAACATCACAGAGCGATCACGAACCGTGAGGACACCGTAAGTCACCACAGGCTAATTGTACGGCAATGGCTTCTCTATGACATGCTGCATTATCCGCCAGGATGCCACAGAGAAACCATTAAAACAATGAAGTGAAAAAAAAATTATATGGCAATAGTTTCTTTCGGACATCCCGTCCATCACCAGGATGCCAAAGAGAAACCACTGCAAACACAAAAAAACAAATCATAGACGAATTATGAGTGGACCTACAATGCCCCCACAGCTGGGGATCGGGTCTGTCATCGAGAGTTAGCACGACAGAGCGATTATAATCCGTGAGAGCAATGTAAGGCACCACAAGTACAATGAAAAAATATATAAAATATATAAATATGAATATATAAAGAATATATAAAGAATTTGAACTCAAAACTTTTCGAAAATAAACATAACAACCTCAGTGAAAAACCCTGAACCACCGGAAAGCAAACACAAAAAACTTCACGTCACAAAAAATAGAAAAACCTGGTTCGATGAAAGACAAAAGGCAAAAACGCTTGGGTGTGCTTGTCCTTCTAAGAAGTTGCCCAGGGGGGACAACGCGGAGGTGACACCCATTCCCCCCCCCCCCCTTAGTGGACATAATGCGGATTGTAGAACATGTATGACGTATGTAGTGGACATAATGCAGCATGTAGAACATGTAGGACGTATACATGTAGTGGACATAATGCAGCATGTAGAACATGTAGGACGTATGTAGTGGACAGAATGCAGCATGTAGAACATGTAGGACGTATGTAGTGGACAGAATGCAACATGTAGAACATGTATGACGTATGTAGTGGACATAATGCAGCATGTAGAACATGTATGACGTATGTAGTGGACATAATGCGTCAGAACGTGTAGGACGTATGTAGTGGACAGAATGCAGCATGTAGAACATGTAGGACGTATGTAGTGGACAGAATGCAGCATGTAGAACATGTATAACGTATGTTGTGGACATAATGCAGCATGTAGATCATGTAGGACGTATGTAGTGGACATAATGCGGCTTGTAGAGCATGTAGGACGTATGTAGTGGACAGAATGTAATATGTAGAACATGTATGACGTATGTAGAAGACAGAATGCGGCATATAGAACATGTAGGACGTATGTAGTGGACAGAATGCAGCATGTAGAACATGTATGACGTATGTAGTGGACAGAATGCAGCATGTAGAACATGTATGACGTATGTAGTGGACAGAATGCAGCATGTAGAACATGTAGGACGTATGTAGTGGACAGAATGCGGCTTGTAGAACGTGTAGGACGTATGTAGTGGACATAATGAGCAATGCCAATACATTATTATTTTTACAGTACTTACTTTTTGGCATTAAATAAAAATAGAAAAAATGGCTCTGAAGTCAGATTCCGCTCAATACAATCCTTCCTTCGTCTTTTGAAATATCACGTACACAATCCGTGTAATATACCAGCAACCCGACTTATTGAAACAATGTTGATTTCACTTCGGTTCACCGTCTACAACGCTTGGCCAACATTCAATCAGCACAAGTTCTACGTATTGTTTTATCAGTTCCGGGTCCAGCGGTTTTTAAATGGCCGCCCATTTTAAAACCACCGTGCGTTTATAAGCACTCGCAATGCACTTCCGGCAAGTGTTTATAAACACCCGGGCATTTATAAACGGTCGGCCAATATGACTGGTTAACTGTACATTTTATTCCATAAAATCAGCTATTTTCTCTTCATTATACCAGCTTTGGTATAATGTATAAATTGACACAACACATCACTACTTAGTGATGAGCTTGAGAAGCAGAATCTGTAAAATACGAGGCTTTAATTGGTAAAAATCGTGAAAAATAGACTTCCTGATCACTGACCCCCACCTCCTTAAAGTGTCATTGCTAAAAAAAGTATACGTTGGGGGTACACTCTGCTAATACCATGAGGTGATGGATATAGTGATGGTCAAATTGTATGCGGCATTTGTAGTGGGGCGGATAAAGGGGAAGCTTTTATTTTTTGTGAAGAAAGCATGAAAATTTGCATACGAAAGTCCAAAGGTATGCTCAAGTTCAAATCAATCATGATACATTTGATCCGAAGTTCGTCGTAACCTTCTGAAAATCCAAGATGCCCGCCGTTTATGACCGGAATAAAAAATCCTAACGACTTCAGTTTTAATTACAATATAAGGAAGATTTTTTGTATCTAAACCAATGTTTTCAAAGGTGGGGGATCCGATTTTCATGTTCTTTTACAATTTAGGGACTGTTTTTTTTAAAAATACAAGAATCCTCCAAAATCACCATAAATTGGATAAAATTTGGTTAATCTAGATACAAACCAATATTATATGCTGAAATTGTGGCTGGATAAACATTGGCCACCAGTTAATTGACTTCCTAAGAACATGAGGAAGTGTATTTAAATACATTTTTGTTACAATAATGATTGTATATATAGTTCGTCCCAGCTAACTCACAATACACCAGATTGACCAAACAACCAGATATATTCTCTAAAAAATATACCTGCATAATGTATTTGACTATTCCCTGACCAAATTGTTTATGACGTCACAGTTTAATCAAATTTTCAATATCGTGAATTTCGTTATTGAGATAAATCTGCACACTGATTCCAATAAGAGCCATGGACTACCTCCCCATACAGATAGATTATCTGGTGGACAGAGACTAACCTAGATCCAAAGCAATCAAGCTACTTCGTGAAACTTACACGCTGGTGACACCACATAACTTCCCAAATTCCACCACCTCTAGTATCTTTGTTAGTCCCATGATCCCCAATGACATTCTCATACAAGCAGACACTGCAGAAGGTGTCTGGTTGGACAAGTTAGTCAAAGAGATGAAGCAGCTTCAGCTAGCATAGATACTATATCATGCTCAGCACACTTTGCCAATTTGCAAGTGTCTGTTCCTCGCCCACTTGCAATCACAGGATTGTTGCCATTGTTTCGGGAGAGTGCTAATTCTTTGCCCATGGTGAAACATGGCATAGACCTCATATAAAGCCACAGAGCACATCAATCCTAGACAAGTCCCAGTAATCACAATGCATAGATGGGATACAGTGCTCCAGTTAGAGGTTCTCTTTCTTAAGTTTCTGAGGTCACAGCGATCAGCTATCTTCCCAGAAACCCTGGGTAAAATTATTCCATGGATGTTTGCTTTGGATCATATCCATTATGGCAGATGACTTGTCCCATCTGCCGACCCAGTGTCCTGCAGTCTACGATGCCTTCCTTCGAGGAGATTTTGTTACTCAGGAGACTACCCACAATTGTTCATGTTTGCACACGATCATTTACACGAGCAACAGAAATCAATTGTGAAAGGGGATGCAGGGATCATCGGCATTTCTGAAAACTAAATAATCAACTTTGAAACGCTGGATGGTTGCGGGGGGGGGGCAGAAATCGGTAGGATGCTGAATGAGTATGATCTGAAGTAGGCCTACACACATAATGACAAGGAGATTGACAGGCATCACGAGCAAGCACCCAGTACTCAGAGGATATTTGCTGCTAATGTCAAGAGTGTAGTGGACGTGATTGAAGATTACGATAATCTTTTCACAGATGATACTGCAGATTTGGTCACCTTGGACACCGAAGTCGTCATGTCTGATAAAGTTGTTGAATCATTCGAGTAGTTGAGGAAGTGGGCAAGGATCGACTTACTGATTCTTCAAAAATTTTCTAGGAGCCCATTCATAAAAAGAATATTCCTGCCAATCTAGAGAGGGTGATCTAGACATCTTTTTCGAGCATAAAATCACCCATGGCTCCAGCCTTGGCCGGTAATAACGAGATACATAACCATAAAGGTTGATAGCTATTAGATGTTGTGTCAATGGCTTTTGTAATTAATGTTACTAAATAGCTCCTCTGGACAGTAGACAAGTAGAGACTATGTATTTTGATGTGGTGAAACCCGATTTTTATATCTACAGCCTCTTCCCCCGCAAGGTTCGCTACAACAGAGACCTCGCTTTGTGAAGACTTGCTGCCGGGAAGATGCTCTACAGTAACTAAATCGTCTTTAGGCTCAATCAGTTGGGCAACAGTTTTAATATCTTCACAACCGATGATGTCTCAAACACGACACGGTAGCCCAATACTGGGCTAATGTTGGCTCAGCGTCGTAGACGGTGGGCTGACAATAGCTCGACATTGGGTCAACGTCTCGTGTTTGACCGCATGCATGATAGACGTAGAGAACAGAACGCACAGACACAAAACTGATGTGACATACAAATGTATCATGATCGATTTGAACTCAGCATACCTTTTAACCTCTGTATGCAAAGTTTCATGCTTTCTTCACAAAAGTAAACTGCTTCACTAACGTTTGACTGTTATCTGCCCCACTATTGTATATTCTATGTGGCATCTTTTGTGTACACACGATTTAGTACACAAAACAGAGATACAATCCAGGAGGTCAGTTATTGATCTCACTTCCTAGGTAAGTTCTGAGGAAATTTACCTTACAAAAGCGATTAAAATGTAGATTATCATATAGTTAACTAAACTGCTTCTTCATATTGCAAATTCATATAAAGATTTGCACTGTAATTCGTTATTTTATGGGGCTTTGCACGCAGTATACAGCGCACTTCCGGCAACCTTTTTTAAACGCCCGTGTGTTTATTAACACTCGCCGGAAGTGCGCTGCGAGTGCTTATAAACGCACATTGGTTTTTAAATGGGCGGCCATTTAAAAACGGCTGAACATGTACCTGTTTATTGTGAGATGCACGCATGCTAGTCTACAAGTCATTTACAATGTGTCTTGTGTTTTATTTATAAGCTTAGACTGTTAGACGCCATATGTACATTCCCATGAGACTGACTGTCACTGTTTGACACAATAGTGTGTCCAGCTCCACCATCCTGTCATTGGCAGGTGTAGTTCCAACTAGTAGTGGGAACTACACCTGCCAACGACAAGTTGAGCTCCACGTACTCAAGGCCAATGTGTGCGTGAGCAGCCTCAACAACTGGCGTTTTCGCACATCTTTAGCCCTTTATACCCCGGGGTCCCGATTATGTTCGTTTTTTTCATGTTTTTATTACTGTCTCAAGTACTATTTTTTAAACATGTTAAAGATAAAACGTGACATCAATCAGCAAGATTTTGAAAATAGTTAACTTACATTTTGTCAAATCTGAATAATGTTCACCCTCTTGAAGTTGTGGATCATTTCAGCGAGACACAACTTCAAGTGGGTGAAAATTACAATTAAAAAAATTAGCGGTTAAAGGGTTAACTTAAATATACGTCATTGATGTTCGCTAAAAAGCAAAAATCGCCCTCTTTGATATGAAAAGGTGTATCTGCCACTTTGTAACGTGGCAGATCCACCCTTTCATATATTTAAGGCGAAATATACTTTTACGCTATTAAACAAAACGAATGTAATGGCGAGGTTTATTTCCTAAAAAATCATCAACGTAAAAACTCGTCGGTTGACAATAGAAAGCCTCCAAATGACAGTTTTTCGAGATTTTTTATTTTCCGCAAAATGTGTTTTCCTTAAATTGTTAGTTAGTTAGATAAATGATCAGTTAGTGCTTTATTCAATTGAAATTTGTATCATGTACACTACCCGCTAATGCTGTTTAAGTATTTTCATGTGATATTTAACAATTGTTTCCTTCCGAATCCTGGCATAGCTAAATAGAAAATACCTCACTAAAGTGGTTTGGCTCTTTACATTTGCCACTTTTATCTCCTTGTTATGATACACCATCAAGCCATGTAAGTGGTCACTGATGGTCGGGCATTTTTAATTGCCATTTTTCTCATCGTTTACTCGTATGTTGGGTTTTTCTAATAGCCACTATTTGCCTCATCAAGTCATGTTGGGTCTTTCTAATTGCCACTATTTGCCTCGTATTACACTCTACAAATATCCTACACTGTCATTAATGTTAGTATGTCACCACTCTGAATGAGTTTGAAGCTCTACATTTTTGGCAGATACTATAACATTCTTTGTTTTTAAAAGATCTGAAACAAAAACGTATTTTCGCAGAAAAACTTCTTTAATAAATAAACAATTTAAGCACACATTTAGTTTTATTATTGTCACGAATGCTACTTGATTGTGATTATAAATATATTTGCTATCCAACTCTGGAAAAATCTCAATTTTGACCAGAATGTGGGTAAGTGCCTTCAATTAGCCAACCCACATTAATATGGCTTGTAATTTGTGTTGTTAACCTAAATTTCCCGCTAGGTTAACATATTTAATTTTTTACCCACTTGTCGCAACACACTACCCGGTATGACTGGGCCGCCTAACTTATTTTTCAGCAGGCATAAACTTTTGATCGTATTATAACTATTACATTTAAAAATGTAGGTCACTGTGTCAGAGCCTTGCAATGTCATCAGGGTAGCAACACACAACTTCAACTGCAAAATTAATCTTATTTGTTTCATTTGAGACCAAATATTTTCAAAAAGTTTGTTTTATATATAATTATTTCATCGGTTGACAACATAAATTAAAACGACTCTAGTCGTGTTTAGCACCTATATAGTTAACATAGTTCTGTGATGAGCTGGTGCCTCATCCAATGGCTGAACACCTACATTTTAAAACTACACCTGAAATAATCTTATTGTTACCTTTTTATACATTGTAGTCAATGCGTTTGTTGTGGTAAATTATGTTTGATAAAACATGTCACTAGCGTGTAGTTTATTAATATACAATATAGTATATTGTTTTTTTCTTATATATAATGTTACATATAACGTTACATAAATATTACATGTCGATGGAAAAACTAAGAAATATTCTTTTTGTAATTTTTTTCTATCGACATGCAAGATTTATTTTAACATTATTGTATATACATGGATTCCAAATATTTGTTTCGTTAACCTTTAATAATTGATAATATTATAGTGATAAAATACAATCAGTAATGCACACACATCATGTTGACATCAGGGTGAAGCCTATGAATATATGTAGCAGACAATGACAGCTGCAGCCAGGCAATGAATAACATCAACATGATTAACGCTGTGTACAATAAATAATATATCATGGGCCATAGTGTGTATGACATGACAACAAACGATGGTATAATTTCGCATGATGATGTAAAGCGTGTCTAACCTCGTTAAATTACAGATAGATAATTTATCAGTAATATAACATCAGTACACTACATCACTATTATGCTATCTCAAGTTTTGACATAAATCACCATCTTTATGCCGATGATACTCAAATTGACATGTCTATCAGTTTCAAAAGTTAAGCAATCTCTTGAGACGTTGCAACATTGTTTAATGGGTGTGTCTGGATGACAGGGTCTAAGCTGGAGCTTAATCCTAGCACGCAAGCTTATTTGGACCAAACTTCAGCGAGAAAACAATTCTTACATAATATCCCATGCTTAATTCTAGGTAAATACATGCTCCTATCATATCCGCGACCTGCGTTGAAATAAAAAAGTCCGTCCTTAGATTTCGCCAAGCAAATTGCAGTAGCACTGGACAGTAACAATGTTAGACTAAAAGGGAATTGTGACTTTTCAAGTAACAATAATGTTTGGACTAAATTTTTTGAGTTTTTTGGCTGACCATTTTGAATTGTGTTGGGTTATTTTTATTCTGACAGATTGATTGGAATTTATATTATGTTTTACTTTGAAAGCCATTTTGAATTGGAATTTTGGACATCTGGATGTTGACTTTTTTGTTGGTTTAATGCTGTATCACTATCTCCGATGCTGGCCAAACAATAAAACAACATTGCGTCGACGTTTCGTGTTTTGTGGATTTACAATGTTAATATGTAGTATTTGAAAGGTTCTACTGTTCATATCAAATACCCAATGTTGGCCACACATTGAAACATTATAGGATATAGGCCTATGTATTTTGGGTGCTCAAAGGGTGCAAGTCGTCGTGTCGCCTCTGACAAAGGGCCCCTGTGGTAATCAAGATTCATTCATGGGGCTTCTGCCGACATCTACATATTCGGACCGACATCCATCCACATAGTGTTCCCGGAAATCCTGAATAAATCCGGAAGAACAACTGTGTATTATCAACAAAGTCATAGCATAAAACTTCCGAACGTAAGGATCATTTTGCCAAGGTTTAAAGTCGATTGGATAAAAACTCAAGGGGAAATTCAAAATTTGACATTGATCCATATAGTGATCCAAAAAATCCTGAATAAATCCGGAAGCACTGGGAATTCATTAAAAAAAAATCGGAGCATAACACCTCAATATGTAAGGATCATTGTGCCAAAGTTTGAAGTCGATTGATTGAAAACTCAAGGAGAAATAGTATTCCGAAATTTGAACAGAGAGGAATAAAAATAAGCTGCAACCGTTACAAAATCAACATGTTTGGGCATAGCCCAAACATAATTAGTTTAACTCTCTTTTTCACAATATGCCAGAAAAAGCTATCGCCAAATTACAACGCTTTCCGAACTACCATACAAGAGTAGTAAGGTCCCATGTTTTAGTGGTTTTGTTCCTATTCTACGACGATTAATTTGGCTTCCTGTCAAGTTTCGCATTCATTTTAAAATATGCACAATAACTTTCCGAACTCTAAAATACAACCAACCTGCATCATCTAGCTGATTTACTTGTTCGGCCGAAATGCTCAAAAATATATATGCTCCAAAAATTCAAATAAATATGTTTTTCCACAAAAAACGAGTGCTTTCTCTATATCTGGCCCAGCCTTATGAAACGCCATGCCTGTGTCCATACATAATGCCGAAACAATTTTAACATTTGGGAAATTACTTAAATCTCACCTCTTTGATCTGGCTTTCCAATTCAGCCCCTCAGTAGTCCGGCTCCCTGCTGATGAAACTGCTTTGGCCTCGATTATGACACATGGTCACGCTAAGGATTTGTCTGCCTCTGAGCTTAGTCCGCTGAGGATACAGGTACTATAGAAGTTTTATTTATATTGCTTCATAATCCCTACTTTGACATCGAAAATTATGTAACCACCCCAGTGAGATGAGGTTCATCAAGTGATAAACGTTGATGAATGTTCATTAACATTCAATAACATTCATCAATAGTTTGTCAAGCCAGTTCATGAACTGTTCATCAAAAACACTTCATGACAAGTCATGAACATTAATGAACACCTGATGAACTAATGCTGTTCATGATTTAGTTCATGATGTTCATATGGAGAGTTTGATGAACAATAATATGAACTTGTAGTAGTAGTATGAACTAGTAAAGATCAATTTCGTTCATAGCTTGTTCATGAAAGTGTACGAGAGACAGTGTCACAAACTTTGATGATTTTTTATGAACTTGGTAAGTCTTAATTGAGTTAATTGTTAATTCATGAAATTTCATGAGGGATATTTTCATAAACCGTGATAATATGTTTTGAACTTGATAAGTCTCAATTTAGTTCATGGTTTGTTCTTTAAAGCTCATGAGATATAGTTTCATGAACTTTGATTAATTATTATGAAGAAAAAGAAAAAGACATTTATTTGACCAAACATAATTAATTACAAATAAAGTGAAAAGTACAAATAACAGTCAGGAGACCATAGTTAAGACAAAAAATGCCGCTACCACTATGGCCACCTTTCACACGAGAAAAAATAATTCAAGTTGCAAAGGGGTCAATGATTATGAAGAAAACGATATTGTACCAATGATTACATAATATATATCTACAAGCTTGCAAGAATGTAGATGGATTTATACAAATGTATTTCAAATATATAGCAAAATGATAATGAGACGGTCGTCCCAACAAAAATGTAAACTAGCTTGTCATGATATCATAATAATATTATGTCAATACAGCTTGTGCAGAGCCAAAAGGCAGCAACTGCACACATGTAAAGTAAGCGGATGCTTCCCTTCGGCTCAGCAAGGAAGAATGAAACAAAACACTTTATTCAGCTCCAATGGAAACAAAAGGTCGCAGACCCGTCCCTTTGGTACCATCAGAGCGAAAGAGGAAATTATGAAAGAGTAAAATGAAATATGGTTAAACATGTTAAATAACAAAAACATTAAAAAAAATCAATTTTGATTCAACATGTTACATATATAACAGTGATTTATATTACATACAGTATTATATTTACTAATGCAGAATTTGTTAATGTATTCAGTGAAACCAGTCATACTGTGTGTAGTTGCTTAATTTATTATTATTAAAGGCGTGTTGTTAATGACAATGGGTAATTGATATCTAAGGCATTTACGTGAGAATTCCTGTTTAACTATGGAGTTTCGCAAATTGGTGCATCCTCTAGTAATGTAATTGTGAATGTTTAAACCAGTTTGGAAAGTAAAATTTTGAAAATACACAGGAAGACAATTATTTGTATATTTAAAATAAAATTTTAGCTGTCGAACATAATGCAAGTCATATATTTTTAATACGTTAAACTTCTTAAATATGGGATCAGTATGAGAAAAGAATTGATTTTTGTCTATTATTCGAATAGCCTTTTTTGCAATTTGTGGATACGCTTAGAGTCGTGTCCCCATGCCAGTAAACAAAAATTAAGATGCGGGAGAATAAGAGAATTGTAAATTGTTAAGAGTGTTTTTTGAGGGAGCTGGTATTTTAATTTATTAATTATTCCTATAGTTTTAGAAATTGTATTTGCTACTTTGGTCACATGACTTTTCCAAATTAAATAGTTGTGCAAAATTAGTCCAATTGTTCAACACACTCAATTTTCTCATTGTTTATTTCTATCTTTGGAATTTCTAAGCGTTTTTTTGGCTGATAAAAAACATAAATTTAGATTTCTGCGTATTTAAAGTAAGTTTGTTTGCCCTTAACCATAGCTTAATTTTGTTCAATTCGTTATTTAACATTTTTATGTTCACTTTTGTGTTATTTAAAAAAAAAAAATCACTTAAATTGGCTAAAAGTGTGGTGTCATCTGTGTAAATAATAGTTTTAAAAATAGTGGTAGCAAAATATATCATTCATATAGATTATGAATAAAAGCGGACCTAATATCGGTCCTTGTGGGACTCCAGTTGAAATATTTGTGAAGGATGATCTAATATTATTAATTTTGACGCATTTTTTTTTATTTTTTAGTAATTTTCGATTAATTTTAGTGAGCTTCCTTGGAGACCGTAAAATTTAAGTTTGTCTACTAAAATTGTATGGTTTAATGTATCAAATGCTTTGAATAAGTCCAAATATATGGTTATCGGTATATTGCCTTTTTCCATTCTACTTGTAATAGTGTCGATGATGTCAAGGGAAGCCAATTCAGTAGAATGTTTACTACGAAAGCCGTATTGCCCTTCATGATAAAGATTATTTAATGTAAAATATTTTTTTTTTGGTTGTAAATTACACGTTCAAATATCTTTGACAGTGCTGGTAAAAGATATATTGGTCGACAATTATTATAGAGGTAGGATCACCTTTTTTGAAAAGAGGAATGATATTTGATAATTTAAGATTGTCTGGAAAAATGCCTGTGGTAAGTGATTGGTTTACTGTTGTTGTCACAGCTTTTAATAAATCTAATTTAACAGATTTTATTAAGAAAGTTGATATATCGTCTACACCTGTACTGTTTTTATGAGGAATATTATCAAAAATTTTGGAAATGGCGTTTTCGTTAACTAGTTGAAATGAAAATAAATTAGAAGTTGGGCTCTTCAAATTTTTTTTATGTGAATCTGGTTCAACATCGTTGAGTTTTGAAGCCAGAGTGTGACAAATATTGACTAAATACTGATTAAAGTGATTCACAATGGTTTGAGTCTTACTAGTTATATTATTATCTATTAACATTTTGTCGGGCGAAATTTTCTTTTTTGTACTTAAAATATTCTTTATAGCTGACCATTTTTTTTAAATGTTAAATGCGTATTTAGTAAAGAGAGAATGGTAATAAGTTTTCCTCGCGATGAAAATACTTTTTTTTAAGCTAACGTTAAGCGTACGGAGATTTGTTTTTCTTGGCTCATAGTCAAGCGAGTTAGTAGGAGTGTTTTTAAGATTTCGGTACAATGTGTCACGTCTTTTAATTGATTTTATAATTCCAGCTGTGATCCACCCTGATTTTGCGTGTTTAAATTTATTAACTTTTACTTTCTTGCGGGATAAGTTGTTTTGTTTTGCTTTAGTTAAAACGTTTTCAATTATACGAGTATTTGTATTGGGGTATGAAGTTAAATCTGCACCAATTTTTTCATTCAGATTTGCTGATCTTATCTCGGTTTTGAAATTATTAGGAGAATCGGGTGAAATGTTATTTACATAAATGTATTTATTAACCGGTGTATGATTAATGTTTTTGGAAAGTAGATAGGTAAAATGATCTGATATGCTACTAGTTAATATGCAGGCTGATGTATCTATGAGATTGTAAGTTACCTTACAAAAGAAATATGAGTGAACCTGACTTCTCGGATAATCTCGTTGGAAGAGTAATATGGGGGTAAAAATTATGTGACGTTATGGTGTCAAAAAATTCATTAAAATTCAGTAAGTTTATATGCAAGTCACCTGTTCGAACTATTTCGCATTTGTTATTATCTAATTTATTGGAAATAGGGACTAATTCATTTATGAAGGATTGGTAGTTTTCATTTATTTCGCGTGGGGGCCTGCATACGTCTCCAAGAATATTTTTTTCGTTGGAATTTTCTATTTCAATAAAGAGACCTTCCCAAGTAGTGTTTTTTGTATAAAGGTAATAATTTGTGTTTATAAAGTTAATTTAAGTAAATAGCTAGACCTCCATGATAGGTGCATATTGATCCCTGTGAAATCATTGTATAGCCAGGAATTTGTATCAATTTTAGATCTGAATCGTTGGACAACCAGGTTTCTTGGAGACAAATAGCGCTAAATTCAAATTGGTGCTGTTTTAATTCATTTAGTAATATATGTAATTGGTCAAATTTGGCGTGTATGGATTGAATATTAAGACTTAAAATAGTGACATGGTAAAATTAAAAAAAATATAATACTAGTGACAAGCTATGTAATCTATACATGTAATGTAGATAAATACGTGTGCTCATAGGTACAACAACTATTAACATGATTAACAAGTTTGGGACAACAGAAAAGAAAAAAACGGAACAAATAAATGAAAGATTAGAAAAATTAAAACATGAAAAAGAAACTAGGAAAAGGTGAAGTGTGCAGAACATGTCAGTGTAAGATCAACTATGGACCACTGACGTATGTCGTGCGCCAGAATGTGTATTATATATGAACTTGGTTGAATCTTAATTGAGTTAATCGTTAATTCATGCAAGTTCATGCAGAGCATTTTCATAAACTGTGATGAATAGTTTTGATCTCGATAAGTCTCAATTTAGTTCATGGTTTCTTCTTTAAAGTTCATGAGATATAGTTTTATGAACTTGGATAAGTTATTATGAACTTGATGAATCTTTTTTCGGTTAATGGCTAGTTCATGAAAGTTTACGAGGGACAGTTTCATGAACCATGCTGAATTGTTATGAGCTTGAGGTGTCAATTTAGTTTGTTCGCAAAATTTCATAAACTGTAGTGAATGAGCCTATTTACTCTGGCGAGTATGGTGCCAATTACGCTCATAACTAATTAATTAGCAAATTAGGATTTTCTGAGTTCGATTATCAACCACAGATTACATAATATTTTTAAATAGTTAGTGTTTCATTTTTCTGTTCAGTTTTGTATGAATCTGTGAGGGAGAAATATATATTTCTTAATTAATGTTTTGAAGCCTAATTAGCTTGTTGTGTTTAGGTATTGTGGGGAGCCTCCGTGACCGAGAGGTAGCGTTCTCGGCTTCAGACCTCCAGGGTATGAATTTCGAATCATGTGCCTGGAGGGCAGTGTCATCCCACTCATCTCACCATCCTCAGGAGATTCTCCTGGCCCAATGTATATACACAAAAGTGGCCTAAAGCCCGATTCATTTCATTTGTTGTGTTTAGGTGAGAAGTAACCTCGGAAAAATAGAATCCTCGATTATGATACTATATGTATTTTGAAGGTCAATTAATTTTCATGAACGATTCGTGAACATTCTTGAACATCAACAAGAACTTAGTTCGTGAAGTTAGTTCAGTGTTGCTGGCTTATCTGGTTCATAAACCACCTGAGTTCCTGGTCTTTCATGAACAACCCTAATTTATTTTATGAACAAGGCACTTCGGGTTGGCAGTTCCTGAATTTCATGAACGTCTCATTTGTTGTTCAGAAACATTCATGAATAGTTCATGAACACATTTAACGAATGTTCATGAATGTTCATTAACTATCTGGTTCATGAATTATTTTAGTTCATTGCCGTTCATGAACTAGCCCTGGTTTATGAATTATCTGAGTTCATGACCGTTCATGAACAATCAAAGTTCATGAACAAATTGAGAGTTCATGAACATAATAAGTTCATGAAGTCATTAATTTTCATGAAAGTCTCATTTTTTGTTCACGAATATTCGTGAACAGTTCATGAACACTTTGACAAATGTTCATGAACGTTCATATTTTTTTCTGTTCACGAACTTTCATGAACTATTTCATGAACAGCGGTCCATGATCAGCTCACCTGGGCTGAGTTAATTGTTGAAATTTACGTGTGATAAACGTATAACGTTTGTCCCCACCAAGCGGAAAATAAAATACATTTTGACCAAATGACACTCAAATAACACCCTAGTTCTAATGTTATGTGGTAACTAATTTGTATACTTAGTTAACAAACAGTAGTCTCATATGCACAAGTTTAAGTAATAAGGGTAGCTGATACTAATAATACAAACTAATACAATACTAATTAAAAATGTTTGATAACTTTAACACCACCCTAGTTACATGTATTGCCCTAATAAATTGTGAAATATAATACTGTAATTATTGTACTCACCCATCTATTTGTTTTCCTCATTGTGATACAGATGAACCAAATTGAACCGAACTGAAAATCATATATTTAACATACCAAACAATGTATAAAAAAGTATATGTTTCAAAATAATTCAAGACACATTCAGTAAACGGAAGGTTTCATATAAAAAAACACACATTTTTTACAATAACCTGGTCGCAGGCATAATAGTTTATAAATAGTTTATTTGATCACCAAATCAACCCTAAGTTTGATTGCATATCTTATTCTGTATGTTTGACGGGTTATGTTAACTATGTCAATTAATTCACAACAAATACACATTTTTTTGCCACTTCGTGTTTCACTCTTTGTCTTTGAAGGATATTAAGTAGGTTAAAATTAACGTTCAAATTAGGAATAAGTAATTCTAGAAATTAGAACGAAACTATTGGGAAAACTTGAATTAAAATCTGGGTTGTTTAAATCTGAAAATGTCTGTGACTTTTAAAAGTCCAAGAAATTAAAAAAAATGATTACTGGATATATATGGATATAACAGTTACATTTTAATGTAACTGTGCGATTACGTGTGGTGCCGTCTCCATAGATATCAACAACCTAACGAGTTTGCTTGCTTCGCACATTTCATTGAACTAATTCCAAAATGGAGATTTGGGGAGCACCACCTTTTGTGTATTTTTTTTTGTATTGCATTGATCATTTCTACATATTGTTTTCTATTAACTCTATTAACTGATGAGCATGTACCAAAACCATAATATTTAAATATTTTTTCAGTACAATTTTATGATTAATCACATCAAAGACTTTGGCAGCTATACATATATATTAAACGGAGTAAAATACTGTATTAGAAAGATAACGTGTGTGAGAAAAAATATTTTTTTGCACTGATACTTTTACAGAAAATCAAATGTTTCTGGCAGGCAATATTATTTCACAAAAGCATAACTTCCGTTATGTGGGCATACGAAACAAACTGATTGATCGGGGTAGAAATCACAGAGGTAGAAATTAAGACTTTGTACAAAAGGAGAGCTATGTCAAGACTTTGACCCGGTTTGTGTTAACGTTAGCCTACCTGGTCAAATATTGGAAGAGTTCAATATCTATGCACCAAGTACGCGTGGTAACCAGTCATGAAGTGTCCCACGCTTCAACACCCATGACATCAAATATAAAGCTCTCACACAATGTTGGCTTTATGTCTGCTACGTTGACCCATTCTTAAACCAGCGTCAAGATAACATAATGTTTCCTTGCGTTAAAATTCAGCACGTGGCGCAATGGCTAGTATAGAGCGTGGAGCTTTGTCAATGCCGCTGCCTACTATATGTTTTCGAACACTGCTTGGTGTAGGATTGTTATAGAAATATAGTGTTTCTCCCCTCTCAATCTTGGGACTTTGTTTCGATGTTGTGTCATTTGGCAAGGCACTTCACTTTCAAATGCTTCAGTCGACTAAACTGAAAATTGGTACCTGGTAGGACAGAGATGGCAATGTGTACGATAAGTTCAATGCGCCGAAATGGCTTCAGGATTGCATGTTCTCCTTGGAGTTTAAAAAGCACACGAATGAACAGGTCCAGTGACCAGGGGGTAAAATATAAAGTCGGTTGATAAGTCCTCAGACTTAATGTCAGATTATAAACCTGCACATTTTACCTTTTTTTTTACGATGACATTTCTGGTGGCTTGCAAGCATATTCATCTAGATACATCTTTTTATTAATATCATAATTCAGGTGACTTAAGATCAAACTGGTGATATATTATTATTTCAAGCTGTGTCTCATTCTGCGCTGAGCCTCACACCTGCTGCGGCAAATCATCACTTGTTGCTCACATATCATATCTGACTAGATCAAGCTGAGATGTGTTTCAGGAATTCTCAGCTTGACACCAATTTATCAGAGTACATCATAACGTTCACGCCATGTAGAAATGTGAACGTAAATCAGAAGGCATATTTCACAAGCCTTCTGATTCAATCTGATTTGTAGGGAAAGTCGTATTACTTTGTTTTTCGTCGATTTCTCAGTTAATTCGCAACCGATTTTCATGAAAGTTTGCAAGGACTATTTTTCCTTCGCCTGCATGCAGTAGTTTTCTAATTACGACGTCCCCTTTCAAACACATTAAACTGGTTGAATTAAAATCCGTTTTAAGGAATTGTATTATATGCCAGAAGGTGTCACTTGTGAATAATACAATTTGTTAATTACAAAAATCGGTATTTGGCGCTAAAAGTGAATGTGACTCCCCCTATAATCTGATTCAATCATAAACCAAGATAAACGCCGCACACGTATTTGTCTGATTTATGTCCATCAAATACCATACAAAACCGTGGCTAAAATCTGCAGGGTCTAGATCTGGGGATTTAGGGGCAGCATCCAACTAAACATCCTAACTTTGATCTCATATACCTTCCTATCTTTTCCATTAGAAAAGTTAGGATTGATCCTCACTTTTAGAATGGAAACAAGAGAGAAAATTAAGATAAAATCAAAGATAGAATGTTTAGTAAGATGCTCCCCTGGCAAAGCAATTTATATATGAATATTACTCTTACTTTCCAAACAAATAATACATTAATCTAGAATGGGCGATGGTGTGCATGCTGCTGTTTTCATAATGTATCACGAAACTGTTCTCATGTCACAATGTATGATTTAAATTGTTGTTAAGTGAATAGTGAAAGCACAATTCATGAGATCACAAAAACACTCAGACTTCAAGATTGGGATCAGTCTTCTCATTACGAAGATTTTAAAGATGTAAATCTGTCTTTATCTTTCATGCAAAAAATCAAGCCATATGCTTAGACGCACAGTTATTTTTATGGTACAATACACCTTCGTTACGTAAGTCAACCTGAAGGAGCATCCTAAACTGTCACTGATAGTTAGCCAAACGAATGAATGAATGCGGTTTTATGCCATTTTTGTGCACATATATGATCAGCTGGGTCAACCTTCTGCGGATGGTGAGATGAATGACAAAGCCCTCCAGACACAAAATTCGAATTTCGAGCCCTGGTGGTCTGAGGTCGACCACGCTACGCCCGTTCACAGAGGCTCCCCACAATACTGAATCGCTACAAGTGAGAGAAGAAAAAACTTTTGTTTCTTTGAAATCTGAAAGCATTCTTAGCTTAACATAATTCCGCCAATATTCTTGCGAAGGATATATACGTCAGCTCATTTTTTCCGGCTAATATTTACTGATAAACCTTGCTTTGTTGAACTAGTCCCAGCATGTATTCGCTGGTCATCTACTAGCAGTGAATTAATTATTCAGTAGTTGGAGATTTAGAGATCCTTAATCCAGGATCTCCCTTGAGTACGTCCATCATGACTCTTGACATTGAATCACTTATGAGATCACGCTAGATTAGACACAGGTTTCTGGAGCCGAATGTTATATTCATGGTTACATCCAGATCCTGAAGATCCGTGTTAATGGATGTCACCAACGTCATCCCAGCAAACACGAGGAGTTCACTCAATATGTTTAGCCATTTAACCCCTACAACGGTGAATTATTTTTGCATAAGCCATCGAGACCGAAGGTTTTTTACCATTTGAAATCATCACGAATGTCTTAGTTATCTTTCCGCTTCATTTGAATAACTACGTTATGGGTCTACGCCCGTTATAAATGTTTCACTCTTTTAGCGCGGGAATCGATTTTAGACGTCTAGTCTGACGTCTAAAGTCGATGTAAATTGTATGTGCTATTGGGAAAGAAAAAAGTTTTTGAACATCAAAATTGTTAAATGTTTGGTTACAAATTTAACAATTATGGATAATTTTCCCCCACGTGAAGTTGTGGGTCGCGGTGGCTTGAAACAAGCTCGAGTGGTTGAAAATTTAAAAAAGTCAACTTTACGGGTTAAATTTCCGTACAAAAAGCTGTGTCAGTGGTAAACCCTTTTTCCAAGTTTGTACTCCCCTCTTACCAATCATATACAGGGCGTTACTTCATTACTTTATATTAAAAAAATGACGGAGTGCACGGGTGTGGTTTGTAATACAATACTTGAGCCAATTCAGAATAGAATACTCATAACTACTTTATTCCGCATATTGATAACATACAAAGATCGTTTAAGCCCATAACATAGCACACAATGATATTTTGCATGTTGTTTCATACGTTTTTAATCTTCTTAGTAGCAGGTTAAATCAACGATAGTAGCAATGAAATGAGTGTGTAAACATCCAAATTTGCAAATGTTTGGTCTCAAATTAACTAATATGAGAAATTTTGAATATATATATGTTATACTCGTTGATTCTTACGTGCCGCTGCGTATACTATGCAAGAAAAGAACAATTATCGTAACATGTTGATGTAAACATATCTAGCAGACACGATGTGTATAGCCAATCCTGGCTCGTTGATATCTAGCAGACACGATGTGTATAGCCAATCCTGGCTCGTTGATATCTAGCAGACACGATGTGTATAGCCAATCCTGGCTCGTTGATATCTAGCAGACACGATGTGTATAGCCAATCCTGGCTCGTTGATATCTAGCAGACACGATGTGTATAGCCAATCCTGGCTCGTTGATATCTAGCAGACTCGATGTGTATAGCCAATCCTGGCTCGTTGTTGATCCACCGTCTACGATGCCAACCTAACATTGAACCAGAGTACATGTACACTAGCCATTTCCCGCTTACTGGGCAGTAAGAGACAGTGATGAAAAATAGGATGCCCTCCGAGGACTTATAGTTTGTATGTCCCTCGTGGGCGGAATATAATAGGCGAGATTATTGGGGCCACAACACCCACTAATATATTGTAAAGTGGTGAATATTGCTTCAAGCATACATGTAGCATTGTGACAATATCACGCCAGAAGAAAGCCCTTAGATGGGATGATGCCATCATCTTATCGAATGACATCAAAGGTTCTTTCTCACGCACAGTACCGCAACCAAAAACGCACACTCCAAGCATTTTAGTTGTTTCCCAGTTTTGTGTTTTCTGGATTATGGCACTGTATGTAGGCTACACAACCAGGATGAAAAAACATTTGTTCCATTGGGTATTCGAACCCGGTATCTCAGGATTCACAGTCACAGCCCGAACTGAAATTGCCATCGGAAATCTTACTTTACAGCAGCAGACAAGACGCATTGACCCAATGTTGTTCTAATCTTCGGCCACCGTTGCAGAAATTAAAACAACATTAGGTCAATGCAAATATAAACAAAAGCAACTGCTTATTTAAAAGAAAACACTTACTGTCTTTGCTGGAGGGGGATGGCTATTAGCACAGATTTACTCTGCAAATTCAAACAACAGTACTGCTTACTTGAAAAGCAGTTTGTTTACAGGGCTGAACAAAAAAAAGAACCACTTGGAATTAGGAGTCCCTGTTTCACCATTTAACCCTTATAACGTTTTGTTTCAAATTTGAAATCATAATAAATGTCTTAATTAGCGCTGTCCGCTTCATTTGAATACCTATGTTATAGGTCAACCACCATGGTAAATATGCTACTCCTTCAGCGTGGGAATCGACTTTAAACGTCAGAATCTGACGTATATTGACGTTAGATGATAACGTCTAAGGTCGAGCCCCGCGTTGTAAGGTTTAAATACTATTGGGAATGAAACTGGTCCTTAAACATCAAAATGTGTAAATGTTTGATCTCGAAGGCCACACTGGACATATGAGTCCTTTTAGGTCTTGAAGGACATACTGTTCTTTGTGACTGTATCTTCACTGCCAGTAAGTGCTGGTATACATGTTGTATAGAAACCACCGCTTAATACATGTAGGTCTCTAAACATACTTTAGACATTACCAACACAAACCGCTAACAAATAGCACAGAAACTGACACTTGAACATTAAAAAAAAATAATAATCACTAGTAATAACTGGGATGGAATATCCACATTGTCTGTACACGCATATTTAAATTACTCAAAGAGACATGAGGCTTTGTCAAGAGCGAGTGATGGATTTGTTATAATTCAGCGCTTTTACGTTTATTTTGAAAGATAAGGATCATGTCTCACCCTGTTAAGATAAGGATCATGTATCACCCTGTTAAGATAAGGATCATGTATCACCCTGTTAAGATAAGGATCATGTATCACCCTGTTAAGATAAGGATCATGTATCACCCTGTTAAGATAAGGATCATGTCTCACCCTGTTAAGATAAGGATCATGTCTCACCCTGTTAAGATAAGGATCATGTATCACCCTGTTAAGATAAGGATCATGTATCACCCTGTTAAGATAAGGATCATGTATCACCCTGTTAAGATAAGGATCATGTATCACCCTGTTAAGATAAGGATCATGTATCACCCTGTTAAGATAAGGATCATGTCTCACCCTGTTAAGATAAGGATCATGTCTCACCCTGTTGAGATAAGGATCATGTATCACCCTGTTAAGATAAGGATCATGTATCACCCTGTTAAGATAAGGATCATGTCTCACCCTGTTAAGATAAGGATCATGTCTCACCCTGTTAAGATAAGGATCATGTATCACCCTGTTGAGATAAGGATCATGTCTCACCCTGTTAAGATAAGGATCATGTCTCACACTGTTAAGATAAGGATCATGTCTCACCCGGTTAAGATAAGGATCATGTCTCACCCTGTTAAGATAAGGATCATGTATCACCCTGTTAAGATAATGATCATGTCTCACCCTGTTAAGATAAGGATCATGTATCACCCTGTTAAGATAATGATCATGTCTCACCCTGTTAAGATAAGGATCATGTATCACCCTGTTAAGATAAGGATCATGTCTCACCCTGTTGAGATAAAGATCATGTCTCACCCTGTTAAGATAAGGATCATGTATCACCCTGTTAAGCGTCTTGTTCTGATCAAGTTATGTTATTGATATGTAACCTCAGTGATTTGCCTGTCATCTTAAGTTAATAATGAGCTGCTCTTGTACCACCTCTTCTCATTGCCTCATGTTCACTCATATTAACCCTGTTAACCCTGATACTGGCCGCTTTTAAAGGTTCGATGTGGCCGTGAGCTTATTAGGGGACGTCCTCTTAAAAATACCTGTCTGAATCACGTCATGCATGAGTGATTCTAACAGAAATGTGTCTGTTTTATTTAAATACAATTTTATAAAGTCACGTTCTGGCTTGAATATTCATTGTTAGTAATATAAACATACAATAAAACAAAAATACATAATACGGCCGAAGACATAATTCATAAAATAAATTAGATATAATAGACAGAAAAATGACAGCTGTCGTCATGGTCAGAAAAAGCGTCTGCTTCCGTACACTCATTGTTAAATTTATGCAACCCAATAACGTTGGCCTCTTTTAGCAAAAAAACATCCAGAAACATATTCTACTTCTAAATCACCAATGCATTTGGTTCTGAATTTATATTGATTAATATTTGCTTTAATATACATGTAACAAGATCAATTTTATTCATTTGTCTGTCCGTTCCGAATATTATAATGTTCATCACATAGCAGTCAAAGACCATATCGTCACGGTTTAGTGATAGTGTGAAGTTAACATGAATATTATTTTTTGCCGTCCAATCCTTGCTCTGCGTGCAATAATTTGCATTTATCCCGGCAGGCTCAATTTGCCACGTCTACTAGAGAGACATATTCATTCTCTATTTGCCTGTGTGGCGGACATGTTCGTCCCTACGATAATCACGATAATAACTGCTGTATTCGCTCATATGTTTAGGTATGTGTGACTGTTCATGCTGTTAAAACTATTATTATATTTTATCCTGTTTAATTCCAAACATGTTATGGCTAGGCCAGTAGTGTACTTGTGTAATGATTCATGTTGAGCGAATAGTACGGATTTGTTCAGAATAATGTTCTGTATTAAATCTGTAGAACGGCTCGAGTGTGCTAAATTTGTAAAATTATGAGCACGGATAATTATATTATAGATATTAAATTGATTGTAGTTACATTAATCTAATCAGTTATTTTATTGAAACAGATTGATTCATATTGCATTTAAAGTGTTAGGATTGTCAAATGTTTGACACGGTAATTTCGCTATTTTTCATTTCTATTCATAACGTATCTTGTTTAAAGATAAATGTACTGGTCAGCTGTTATTGTTATATTATACTGGTACGCGGGTGAACCTGTAGTTTGTCCACTGACGCGTGAAGCATAAACATTGTATTTTCATGATTTCATTATTTTGCCTAATTCACTGTTACAAACGATATTAAATTAATTACAGATTTGGACGCTTCATATCTTCATGAGTTGATTTAAATGCTGCTGGACCGTGGTACTGGCAGGGTAGGTTATCTGATTAACTATTAAAAGTTGTAATAATAAACGAGTGAGGTTACGCAGTATTTATCAATGTTATACTGGTTCTAAATGGGTTAGAGAAATACGTAGTATCTGATCGGTTTCTGAGAAGTTCTACATTAACGTAATACATGTTGAGATTATTAAAATGTATGTAACATGCAGATATTATTAAATAATGATAATATTAAATACGTTTAAGTGCATTTTACACGATACATTTCTGACAACTAAATTATTTATCATTTCACTAAATCCGTCATTACTGTGATACTCATTACTGTTTTTACATTTGTTTTCAGGGGTTTTGTTTTGTTTATAAATGTATGCCTGGATGAATAAAAATTGAAAAGACAGTTTTGTTTGACACTCAAATCCCCACATTATTTGGGGCTTACACGTCGCCCCTTTGTAACCCTCCGGTCATAATGGCGCCCAATGTGGGGCCCAAAGGGTGTCAGACCGTACGGGTCTAAAGAGTGTCAGACTCGACGATGTCGGACCGCATGAGCTGTGTTAGGAGCGTCTACAGTGATCAAGGGGTTACAACAGTTTATTGACTTCTGTTTCGTCACACTCGCTACAACGCCACTCTACCCGTGGCAATACATCCGCTCAAAGACACTTTCGTGCACGATCAAGAACATTCCTACGAACAATTTTTGACATTATCTACATTATCATCAGTTGTGTTTCTCCATCCCACACATGACTTTCTACAACTGCAATTCTTCATAAATGTTGTGTCATCGTCATATCAGAGGGTGAGTTATATTCACTAAGGCTTGCCATAGACAATATTGAATGTTGAACATTTTGACTGAATTGTGTGAGCATATTAAACCCTCTGTCAGTATCATAGTGCCAGTATAGTATCACAGCTGTCAGATTGATATGTGCTGGTACCGTGATGTCAAAAATCACGCTTGCTATTTGTTATTGTACCATTATTATTGATTCGTGTTCACCCTCTACTTGTAGAATCATTTGTCACTCAGTCTATATTGTTGACACCCTGTGCAATATCAAGTTGTATTTGATCACACTTCATAATTATTATACAAACAATTATTTTTTTATGTGGTATTCATAACTCACGCCTAGTATCAACACTAGTTAGCGACAAGATTATTTTTGCTTAGCTACTTTGTCAACATAGTCAGAATATTTTCGCCAACTTGTCAATTATTTTGATTTGACATTTGATTTTGTCTGCGGAAATCATGGACTTATGACAAGTTAGTTAAAGTCAGCCAAGTATCGTCATTATCAATTAAATCATAACTTTCTAATTGTAAACTTATTTGGTTACATAACCTGTCGCTTTCCCATTCGAACTTGTATTTTTGTATTCATAATTTAAAATCGAACTATTATTTTTTTATTAACCCTTTGACCGCCGTGGTAACTGCGTATTTGATGCAATCGTAGACCAATTGTAAACGTTTCACCCACTCGTATTTTATTTTTACAGCGTTGTGATTATTATATTTGAATGTGATATTACGGCAACGTTAACAACGAACACATACCTTTCAAATTGTACTGCTATTTGATTTAAAATAGGCCTATCTATATTTCCCTCTCAATAATTTTATTTTCACTAAAATTACGCTATTACTATCCGTGACTCAGGTGATATTGGGGTCAAGATTCTTATTAAATTTCATAATGGCTTTAAGTAAGGAGGCAGAAAAATCTTTCATTGATGCATTTGAACAAAACGGTTTAGACCCCCACGATGAAACCTCTTATGCGTGGATGTTTGAACAGTTACGTAAGGCAGGCAAATTAGATGATAATAGGTCTGATAGTCTTCCTATTAAATCTGAGAATGTTAGTTCTGTTGTGAATGATGACAAGGAGTCGACTCATCATGCTGGGTGAGATCTTCCCCGTATCACTATTTTTACAGGGCAAGATTTTTCCAAAAATAGTACTTTCCAACAGTGGAAATTTGAAATAGATTGTTTAAAACATGAAGATAATATTTTTTCCGAGTCACAAATTAGATATATTCGTTCGCCGCTCATTGAAGGGTGAAGCTGGTACTATAGCCGAAAGACTAGGACCGAAAGCGTCTTTAACTGAACTGTCAGATGAAATAATTATGGCGTCACTAGCGGCGGTGAAGAAGCTCTAGCAGAATTCAATGCAGCTTCACAGAAACCTGATGAATCCATTGTTTCGTGGGCAATTCGTCTTGAAACATTATATAACTATATTAAGAAACAAGGTTTAGCCGCTGAAAAAGAGAAAAGTAGTCAACTTCGCTTAAGGTATTGGTTGGGTCTACTACCAGATCTACGAGAAGGCTCCTGGCATATTTTTGATTCTACGGAGCAGCTCATAGATTTGAAATGTAAAATGCCACTCGTAGAAAGTAGGAAAAAACGAGAAACTGATAAACCCAGTGCTAGTGGTCAAACTAAATCACTATCTGTTTCAGCTAAAGATAATAACTCTATTGACGCGTTAATAACTGAAATGAAAGCAATCAGGGTTGATAACAATAAATTAGCTACTAAAGTAGCTAGTCTTGAGAAAAGGTTCGATAATAAGCCACCACTACCCCACCTGGTGACAGAAATGTGAACACATATATTGCTCCTGCACCTAAATACCGTGCTCCTCATACCTTTTTTCCCACATCTCCTTTTCAGACGCAGCGACATGAGGGAGCAGGTTCAATTCCTGTGAGACTTACACAAAATTCCGGGGCAAACTATGCCAAGCCTAGATTCAACAACGGTCCTACTAATGCTATTTCTTATCCGCAGGTACAACATGGCAGAAACAACAGCACTCCTCAGACTCCGACGCCGCAACAGGTGCAGTGCTGGAATTGTCAAGGATTTGGACATTACAGGCGCAATTGTACTTATCAAAATGCAATAACTTGCTATAATTGCGGGTTTGCTGGCCATTATACAACTTCCTGTCCATGGAGAGATTTAAACTAAGTGGCACTACTGGTGTAGGGCAAACCAGCGGTGCATTTAAACAATGCCCTGAAGAGAACACACCCAATCAATTAATGGGCGATCCCACAGAAACCAATGTTCTAATCAATGGGTATTTGCTGTCATTCTCTTTTAGACACGGGATCAACAGTTTCAAGCATAAGCGAGTGCTTTTACAGGCATCATCTAAGCGATATTCCACTTCAACCTCTATATGGCATTCTCAATATTGAATGTGCTAGTGGCGACTCATTGCCATATATAGGTTGTGTTGAGGCCAATATTTCTGTACCGGGTATCTCTGAGGAGGGGTTGGTGGCAGTATTTCTTGTTGTCCCCGATCTGTCTTATCATGATAAAGTACCAGGATCACTGGGTACAAATATTCTTAACCCACTGTTATTATCATGTCAGACAAAAAATGGAAATCATTTTCTTAAGAGAATTGCAGCAATCACGCCATGGTGGTTATGTTTCAGAACATTAAACATACTTGACAAGACTGTAAAAAGATGTAAAGGCAAGCTAGGTATTCTTAAATGTTCATCAACATACACCTGTAGCCTTTTCGGGTTCTTTTATATTACTAATGCCGAACTGAGCTGTTTTTTTAACGTGGGATTAGGGTAGAGTGAAGGAATGTGGCGCAGCTGCTCCCAAGAACGTGAAACTCAACTTGTTTATAGTACTATACAGTTTATTCATGAAGACAATGTGCAGAGATAATATTATAATAGTGCTTGATGATCGATGAGATGATGAGATGGTGATGGTGACAGGTCTGAAAAAAGATGAAAGACAGCATTAAATAAATGCATTAGTGTCGTGCAGACACAAGCGACGATGTTGAATAATATTTATGTTAATGCTGATAGATCTACAAGATTTAGCCAATCTTGTTACGGTCAGTGACCATTGTCACGACCACAATAATGTAAACTGCCGTTACTTAATAATAATAATAATCCAGACCAGGCTGGTCTGGCACCACATTACGAGATATAAAATATAAATTAAAACCTTACTGCCATCAGGCCAAGTTACAACAATCATGATAGGCTAAATCTAGGACTAGTCTCACTAGGGCCTAGGCCTAGATTATAAAGATCAAACAGAATTTACACAATGACTTAACATGAGAATGAGATCAAATAACCAAGTCTGAACTGAATTAATATAACGATTTGACTAGACCAAACAATTAATTATTTAAACCTAATGAAAATGCAGTTCATTGGCATTCACTGACATTCCGTACATTAGTTAAGACCTATAAAACAGCTGTCAATAGATGGGCGATAATAAGTGAATTTAGCATTACGATCTCAAAGCAACCAGATAAAAGTTAATAATTTAGACAGAACGTACAAGCGGTCACGTACCTGAAAAAAGATGAAAGACAGCATTAAATAAATGCATTAGTGTCGTGCAGACACAAGTGACGATGTTGAATAATATTTATGTTAATGCTGATAGATCTACAAGATTTAGCCAATCTTGTTACGGTCAGTGACCATTGTCACGACCACAATAATGTAAACTGCGGCGCGAAAATGATTACCAACGCTTAAATAGTGGACTACATCTACAGAAATGAGTCCCTGGCTACGGAAAAGCATTATGCAAATTACCTCGCGACCACTCGTGACGTTCCAACCTCCTTGTGACCAGATTGAAATGGGTTAAACACGCGCCATCGCTGGCCTCACGATGTAAACAGAGATCTTGAGCAAGGTGAAGGACGGAACTGTCAAAATAATTGTGACAGCAACGGAAAACTGACGCGGAAAGACGTAATAAAATACAGGCATATAGCCACAAGGCTACATACACCCCCTTTCTGAAAAATGGTGTCCTCACCATGAACTGGTAACACCAAGGGCATATGAAACAATAAAAACTCGCATACTGAGGTATTAAAATAATCAAATCCAATAAAGAGAATACACTCTAGGACAAAACAAAGGCTCTTACCGACCCTTTCCTAGCTCCCAATACTCCAAATGAACTTGCCGACTAGAACGGACACAAATGAGAGAAATGATGAGATACATAGAAAAATACATTATTATGAAAGTGTGCTCGTGAAAATGACAAAAAAATACATTATAACAGGGAAAATCATGGACAGGGAAGATGACCAAAGCAGACCACAAAATCTGCGATCTCACAAAATCTGCAATCACGGATTTTAAGCAAAAAAATATATCAGATCACAAATAAGTCAGCGTGTGGCTGGCCATACTCCTCCCCCTTAAAAAAATAAATGGACTATCCATCAAAATAGGCCTACATAATATATAGAAAAATGGTAAAAAAATATGCCAATAAAGAGTCAGTACTTATCATTTACTCATTAAATAGCCGAGCATATTCTTAACAATATCTGCCTTCTCTATTTCATGTTGCTGAGATGTGTTAAACTGGTAAACCCTATCGTCCATCCACGCTGGTTTCCGACGTGTACGGCGAGGCCTAGCAGTGACTGGGGTGACACTAGCTCCATCATCGGGAACATCGTCTGACACAGCCAATTCTACATCAGCTTCCCCATCACTCTGGTCCTCTACCAGTACCGAAGGCTCAGGATCTGAATCCTCCCCAGCAATACTCAACTCATGGACTATTTCTACTTCCTGTTCTGATTCCAGACTAGAAATACTACTAGCTAAATCTATGATAGGTTGTTCGCCATCTACCAGCGGTGTATCAACCTCATCCACAGGTGGCTGCGGGGGTGGCGCATCTGGAACTACCACGGAAAGTCTTCGACGCGGTGCAGGAACGGGTCTAGCTCTTAAAACTGGTGGTGTATAGTTGTCTTCTGAATCAGACGAGTCTGTCGAGGATTCGGATGAAGATTTGGCTGGTGTTACTGTTCTAGCAACTGGCCCTTTTCTTCGTGGTGCAGCCTGAGGCGGCTGAGGTGGTGGCACCAGGGTTTCCTCCGTCAGACTAGTCACAGGGAAAAGTAAATTACGATGAAGGGTTTTGACACCCTGTTTACCGTTTTCCCTCCTAACCTCAAACACAGGTATTTCCTCATTAGGTTTCCCTACTACAACATAGACGTCCTCTTGCCATCTGTCTGCGATCTTCTGCTTTCCTCTTAATCCAACATTCCTAACAAGGACTCTATCACCGACCTCAACGGTACTACCCCTCACCTTCTTATTGAACGTCTTAGCCTGCTTGCTTTTCGCCTCCTTTGACTTCTCTACCGCTAAACCATAGGCAAACTCCAGGCGCTTCTTTAAGTCTGAGACAAACTCAGGGTATGACCCTTTGTCACAGTCGATCTCCTTATGACGAAAAGCTAGGTCTACTGGAAGTCGAGGATGTCTGCCAAACATTAAATAAAAAGGCGAGAAACCTGTCGTGTCGTGTCGCGTTGTAGGCATGGGTCAAGGACGGGACGTACTTCTTCCAGTCTTTCTTCTCGTCCGGATCCAACGTACCCAGCATATCTAAAAGGGTCCGGTTAAAACGTTCAACTGTACCGTTACCTTGCGGGTGGTATGGGGTGGTCCGAGACTTGGAGACTCCAGCGAGTTCACAAAGGCACTTGATGGTCTCGCTCTCAAAATTACGTCCTTGATCACTATGAATACGTGTTGGGAAACCATAATGGACAATGTAATTGTCATATAAAACTCTGGCTGTTGTCTTCGCTGTCTGATTCTTGGTGGGATATGCCTGCGCGTATCGAGAAAAATGATCAGTTATGACCAAAATATTCTCTATTCCGCCCTTGGACGCTTCAAGGGACAAAAAATCGACGCATACCATTTCCATGGGCTGTGTGGTGGTGATACTGGTTAGTGGAGCTCGCTGCTGGACAGGTGCTTTCCTTCTGAGACAGCGCTTACACCGCTCAATGTGAGTAGCCGTGTCTTTCGCCATACCGGGCCAAAAAAAGCGTTCCCGAAGCAAGTCTAATACTCTGTCCTTACCCATATGACCGACGTCATTGTGACAACCTTCCAGGGCACTTAACCTACGCTCCTTAGGTATAACCAGCGGATATATGGTGTCATTGTTGTGAATTTTCCGACGGCACAAGATGTCATCACAGATCTCCAGATGACCCTTCTCCTTGAGGAGGTCATGAATATCTCGGTCGTCAAAATCGTCAGCGGATGCGTGTCCCTGTAAAATATTGATGACGGCACCAAGGACTTCGTCATCTTGTTGAATCTTCGGCCAATCTAACACGTCAAACTCAGCACCCAAGTCTTGGAGAGGAGGTACAACTTGTGCAGCACAATTTAACACCTCTATGAGCGGACATTCCACCTGAGCTCCCTCCAAGATTGCAGAAACACTGTGAGAAGTCACATGACTCCCAGTTTGCGGTGGCCATTGGATTCGTGATAAAGAGTCTGCATCGACGTTGTTAATTCCAGCCTTATAAAATATGTCGAATTTGTAGTTTGCCAACTGGGCAACCCAACGATGACCAGTAGCGTCGAGCTTGGCTGTCGAAAAAGCATAAGTCAGCGGGTTGTTGTCAGTAAATGCTGAGAATTCCTGGGCGTAGAGATAGTCGTGGAATTTATTTGTCACTGCCCACTTTAAAGCGAGGAACTCCAGCTTGTGCACAGGATAATTCTGTTCGGACTTGGTCAGTCGGCGGCTGGCATACGCTATCACTCGATCCTTCCCGTCCTGGGTCTGGTATAAGACTGCACCTAAACCATCCATACTGGCGTCAGTATGCAGCTTAAAGGGCTTGGTAAAGTCAGCGAACGCCAAAACGGGAAATGAACAGCACGCATTCACAAGCTTGGTGAACGCTACCTGCTGCTCTTCACCCCAGATCAGGATATCCAGCTTACTAGGTCGTCTGGTTCCTCTCTTCTTACTTGAACTCCGGATCGCATCATGTAGGGGCCTGGCCAACCTTGAAAAGTTCTTAATAAATCGACGGTAAAAACCTACAAACCCTAAGAAGCTCTGCAGTTCCGGCACGTTGGTCGGCACTGGCCAATCTCTCACAGCACGCAGCTTCTCAGGGTCTGTAGCCACACCTTCTTCCGAAATAATGTGTCCCAAATAAGTGATAGAGTGTTGAAAAAGATGGCACTTACTCGGCTTCAGTCTCAGTCCTCTGTCTCTCAGGCGCTGAAAAATAGCACTCAGTCTGATCAGGTGCTCCTCATAGGTAGAGCTGTATACTACAATGTCATCAAGGTATAAAAGACAATATGTAAGGTGAAGATCTCCCATACATGACTCCATAAGTCTCTGGAATGTAGCCGGAGCATTAATCAAACGAATGGCATCCGCAAACACTCCCAAAAACCTAAGGGTCCTACACTAAACGCTGTCTTGTGGCGATCCTCTTCTGCTACGTCCACCTGCCAATATGAACTCTTCAAGTCAAGGGTAGAAAACCACTTGGCTCCTTTCAGGGCGTCAAGCGTGTCATCAATGCGCGGAAGAGCATACGCATCAGGAATCGTGATGGCGTTGAGCTTTCTCTAGTCAATACAGAAGCGTAGACTGCCGTCCTTCTTCCTGATGAGCACATCATTTGACGAAAACGGGCTCTCTGAACGTTGAATGACCTGTAAATCTACCATCTCCTTGAGATGTGCACGCACCTCCTCCAACATAGCTGGTGGGATCATACGGGACCGCTCCTTGAAGGGTGCGCTGTTCTCCTTCAGACGTATGTGGTGCTGGACATCTGTTGCGTGACCCAGATCGAGTGAGTGCTGGGAAAAAACATCTTTCCATTGACGTAATAAGCTGCGCACCTCACTGATCTGAGCAGGCAACAGATTCTCCATGCTCCTGTCGAATTGTGAAATGAAGTCGTCGTCTACATCGGGTAGTTGGGCCTGCATACATGTAGTCTGCACTGGAGCAGGTTCTGCAGATGGCACAATTCCGACCTTGTAAACTTCACATAAGTGGGTGTTAGCTGGCAGCGTAACAGAGTGACAACTCATGTTGGTGACTTCAACGTTGATTCTCTCTGTTGACTTCCCTCCTGTCAACCGTATCAATCCAGGGGATAACATCAGACCTCCAGGCAGGATTGTTCTCGGCGACTCGTCCACCAGGGCACTGATCGGCATGCAACATGCCGAAGCTGCATGGGAGAGTCCCTTGATTACCATACGTGAACCTGGGGGAACAACAACAGATTTTGTAGACTTGATGGTACCGAGGCTGCCAGTCCTCGAGTCTACCTTCAGGTGGGCCAGTAAACCTTTAAAAGCTATGTCACACTCTAGCGGTACAGCACTGGTCTTGACACCATCAACCCACTGAGACAAAATATTGGTACCTACTAACACAGGAACCTTCTCATGGTAGCTACTATTCGGTACAATCAGAAATACTCCTTCCACTACTTTATCTACACTTGGTAGCCTAATATCTGCAACGGCATAACCTATATATTGCATTTTACAATCTTGAAATCCAGACACACTGATAAGATTCTCCAAAGAATGTATCTCCAGGTTAAGTTCTTTAGCCATACTCTCGCAAATTGTGCTAACTTGCGAGCCACTATCAAGGAGTGTTGTGCATGCGGTGTCTTCAAGAAAAGTGGTGGTGGTGTTGGAGAGGCCTACTGCTTCCCTTGCTGCCTCGGCTGGGCCACGGCTCCGCTTGCTGCCTGCTGTCCGGCCCCCGAAACAGGCGGCTGCCAGTTTAAAGGACACCGTGTCCTCGGGTGACCCTCTTGTCCGCACCCGTAACACCGACCAACAAATGGACGCGGCTGGTAAGAACCGGCAGGGTTGCGGCTGGCTGCTGGACCTCTCTGGCGCTGTTCCAAAGCAGACATCCTTTTCTCCATAGCGTCCATACCTGCCAGAAGCTTGTCTAACTTAGCTGCCATGGCACCATCAACTGTGGTCGCCTGGTGTGCCTTCACAGTCTTCTGCTCACTGTCTGTCTCGAGCTCTGCGACACGTGCTGTCACGAGCAGGTCTTCATATGACTTCTTACTGTCGAACTGGTGACGGATGGCATTCTTAATCTGCCCCATTCTCAAACCAGAGAAGAACTTGTTCCTAAGCATCGTGGCTGCAGCTGACTTATCTACTAGCGGGGATGACTCATCTTGGGTATCTTGCAACTTCGCAAGTATATCTTCTAGACGACAAGCCCATGTCGCGACTCTCTCACCATCTATCTGCTTTGCGGAAAAGAACTTCTCCAAGATAGCCTCGGGTGGTAGGATGTTCCCAAAAACTTTCTCAAACTTCCCTAACACATCATCCACAGACACAGTCTCACCTAAGTGTAAGAGAATATCAGCCGCGGTACCTCGCAGTGAACGTCGGACAGCCTGAAGGATAATGGCCTCGGGATAAATCTTGTCTCTAACCATACCCTTGACCTCATATCTCCACTGTTCAAAACTTACCTCTCCTTTGGCTTTCTCACCAGAAAAGTTAGAGAGCCTGGCATTCATATTATGCCCAGGTGACATCACTGAGGCACTGGAGCTAGTGGGGGTGGTCTCTACTTTAATAGACTTACCACAGGCGGCCATAACTGCTGACCGATCATCTGATGACATACCTTGCAGCTGATCTATAAGACTATTGACATCAGACATGATGGCTACTTATCTCAATCCAAACTAAATTGAAGTCTTGATATGACCAACCGGTTAAATACCAGTGTCAAAAACTACATAGCAATTACAATAACTATATCTGTATATCTACAATATGATTACAGTAGGTATCCTGTACTGGATAACCACAAAAAATATCCAACTTACCAACCGCTATCAGGGTAGTCGGGCTAGAGAATCATACAGAGTATACCCTGCTGGCTCAACCAAACTTACCAACACTGTCCACTTGAACAGTTACATTTACACATAATAGCTGAACACAATGGCACTTACCAACTGTCCAATTGAACAGTTAACATAATTATGAAAATATTTAAATTGGAAGGCAATTGAACTCACCAACTGTCCAATTGAACAGTAAACATATAAAAAAATCAAATCAATTGAACTTACTCACTGTCCAATTGAACAGTAACCTCAGTTAATATTCAAAATGACAAAGAGACCAATGGGCAATGCAAAATAATATGGCAGAATAACCAAGAGCTGGACTTCCCAAGTTCAACAATTGAAACTGAATATCAAATCCAGACAAGTCAAAATGGAAAAAATAAATAATACATACACATGCACAAATAACTCAAGTAGGTCAAGCTCACCGAAGGCGAAACCCCAAAAATGTAGAGTCGGTTATGAGTACATGAATAATAACCGGGCTAAGTCAGGGCTAAATCAATTAAAGCCAAGTGGAGACAAAAATACATGTATCACCAGACTAAGTCAGGCCAATCTCAATTAAAGACAAGTGATATACAAGTGAGATACAAATACATGCAAAATAAATTATGATAATATGGAGGGGAATATTATGTCGGCTGCAGAGTCACTGAGGTTGGAAAGCTACGAAGTAAGTCGCCAACAGTTTCCTACTCCCTCCCCCTCAAAAAATAAATTGAATTCATTGTCACTGAAAGATTGGCTAGATCTGGCAATCTACAAATGAATTTGAATTTCAAAGTAAATGTCAAATATTATAGAGAAATGTGACCGCGAGTACGCTCTGCAAAAAAATCACATTTTAATAATTTACTATGCTTCACTACAGTGATACCAAATTAATCTAATTCAGTTCAATGCTAATTAATTATTGAAATGAAATGTCAGATAATTGTAAATGAATATCACAAAGTGAAGAAGCTGATATCAGACACTAAATAAAATGTAAACAGAATAAATGATAGGGATGAAATATCAGAGTTATCACCAGCTAATTATTATTTCTGAAATGCAAGAAATGAGAAGAATGCCAATGAACTGTATTGACTATCAAAAATAAATCACTATGTAAATAAATTAATTCAATTTGATTTGAATTAATACATTCATATATGTGTGAACATACCAACTCCTGATCAAATCAAACCTGAAACTGAAATATGAATATGTAATTGAACTATGTATGTAACCTAATAATTACCTATGGAAAATGCACTAAGTTAAAAAATATCTATAAGCTTTTCAATCAAAATATCAAAGAAAATTATTATGTACTGAGTGGTGAGTAATAAATACCTGAATAAAGTCAAATATACATATATAGGATCTTCAATTAATATTAAAGAGAATACCTGTACTGGTGAATATTTTTCAAAGTACCCCCTCAAGTTTAACTATTTTCTCAATTAATAATCATTCCTCAACAAGTACATGTCAAAGAGTATTTGAATAAATGGTATTGTCCAAAATAGTCTAGAATGTAACTAATTAACCATAGGCCTACAGTATCAATAGAAAAAAAATAATTCAATAGCACACTATAAACTAATGTGAAATTATTCTCAGAACAATGATCAATGATCAAAATTCATCAAAACACAAGTTCTGACTAATAATAATCAATCTAAAAAAATATTGTTCCAAATTCATCAAAAGCTTCTAAGTTCTGACAAGTGTGAGAAATGATCTGATATGAACCATCAAATGATTTACAACAGACAATATTCACACCCAGCAATAAAACAATCAAATATATATAAACCTGGAATGATTATGAACATGCACAATTATAATACAAGCGTGAATGAATCACATGAAATCTTATCAATCAATGGAAAATAATCAGTGATTTGTGAAAACATGCCAAGGAAGTATTACTAAACTAAAGAGTCAATAATTAACTATTATAGCGCAGTGATGCTCAATTATCAGATATCAATTATAATTTAATAGCCCACAGGTTGAAAAGTCACCTAGATATTGACCTGTCAACTACACAACACACTATCAAACAATAACTGGTATTAAGATGTGAATAGTCAAGAGTGAAATGAAATAATGAAGAAAATAGGTCAGTCAAGAAGATATGAAACTTGAAAGATGGAAAATATGAAATATGGAACTCATGCAAATGAAAATAATGAGTATATCATGCAAATTGACATTGAATTTGAATGATAAATATGCTAAACAAAGCAAATAGATGTAATCATATAGCATGTATCACTAAAGAAATATGATTAGACCATTAACTTAACCTTCTGCAGAAAGGACATAAATTTCACTTTTCATTCATACCAGGCCACAAATCGCTATCGCGGTCGATGACTCAATCCGAATGAAAATAAAAAAATTGAGAAATAATAAAGGGGCAAAATTCTTATTTGATTAAAAACATATGTCTACGTCACAGTAACATCATGCATTTAACAAATCAGAATGGAATGCGGAGGGTTAAACTAAAGCTCTGAAAAATCTATCACAGCCTAACATGCAGGTGAACTGAAACTGACTAGCAAGGCACAGTCAAAAGACAACAAAAAAAATGTCCGCCATACTATAGTACCATGCAAAAATTAATGTTCAGGAAAATAGGACTAATTATTGTCCGCCGTCTTATTTATAGATGAGAAAAAAATAGCATGCCAAATAAAAAGATCAATGTCCGCGAAAATAAGACAAATGAATGTTCGTAATGTCTTATTACAAATGAACATGCACTTAAACGTAAAAAAAAATATATCGAAAACTTGAAATTGCCAAGCAGATGCAGTGTACCGATTGTCTCGGCACCACAAGTAGAGTTAGACGCAGCACGCTCTCATATAAAAGTTCATCATCCTCATGCCGAGGATTATGGCACTGGCACACACTTCAAGAGGTACAGATGACTTCATCTTGTGTATGTCGCTGTCCTCTTCTACATACCACTTCACACTATAGCTGCTCCGGAGCCTTTCTTGCCAGATATGAATGTGAGCGCCCGTCTTCTCTCCATCTTGTTCTGCTGGTCACCACAATAAACGGTCTACCCAAACACATTGGGCGCCATTTGTACCCTTTTCGGGTTCTTATATATCACTAATGCCGAGCTGAGCTGGTTTTTTAACGTGGGATTAGGGTAGAGTGAAAGAATGTGGCGCAGCTGCTCCCAAGAACGTGAAACTCAACTTGTTTATAGTACTATACAGTTTATTCATGAAGACAATGTGCAGAGATAATATTATAATAGTGCTTGATGATCGATGAGATGATGAGATGGTGATGGTGACAGGTCTGAAAAAAGATGAAAGACAGCATTAAATAAATGCATTAGTGTCGTGCAGACACAAGCGACGATGTTGAATAATATTTATGTTAATGCTGATAGATCTACAAGATTTAGCCAATCTTGTTACGGTCAGTGACCATTGTCACGACCACAATAATGTAAACTGCCGTTACTTAATAATAATAATAATCCAGACCAGGCTGGTCTGGCACCACATTACGAGATATAAAATATAAATTAAAACCTTACTGCCATCAGGCCAAGTTACAACAATCATGATAGGCTAAATCTAAGACTAGTCTCACTAGGGCCTAGGCCTAGATTATAAAGCTCAAACAGAATTTACACAATGACTTAACATGAGAATGAGATCAAATAACCAAGTCTGAACTGAATTAATATAACGATTTGACTAGACCAAACAATTAATTATTTAAACCTAATGAAAATGCAGTTCATTGGCATTCACTGACATTCCGTACATTAGTTAAGACCTATAAAACAGCTGTCAATAGATGGGCGATAATAAGTGAATTTAGCATTACGATCTCAAAGCAACCAGATAAAAGTTAATAATTTAGACAGAACGTACAAGCGGTCACGTACCTGAAAAAAGATGAAAGACAGCATTAAATAAATGCATTAGTGTCGTGCAGACACAAGCGACGATGTTGAATAATATTTATGTTAATGCTGATAGATCTACAAGATTTAGCCAATCTTGTTACGGTCAGTGACCATTGTCACGACCACAATAATGTAAACTGCGGCGCGAAAATGATTACCAACGCTTAAATAGTGGACTACATCTACAGAAATGAGTCCCTGGCTACGGAAAAGCATTATGCAAATTACCTCGCGACCACTCGTGACGTTCCAACCTCCTTGTGACCAGCTTGAAATGGGTTAAACACGCGCCATCGCTGGCCTCACGATGTAAACAGAGATCTTGAGCAAGGTGAAGGACGGAACTGTCAAAATAATTGTGACAGCAACGGAAAACTGACGCGGAAAGACGTAATAAAATACAGGCATATAGCCACAAGGCTACACACCCATAACATTTCAGGTAATACCACCGCAATGATACCTTGTACACTTTCAGACTCAGGTCGACTGCAATTCACTTGCTATGTTTCAGAGAACACAGAATACAACACTACCAGATGGTGTGGAGATCACGCCAACTGTTTTCTCTTTTCATGGGAGAGATAGAAATGACTTATATGTTCAGATTTCAAACCCTACAAATCGCATGGTTACAACCTCTTCTAGGGCCACTATATGTGAATTGCAGCAGGTCTCCAAGATCTACGAAGATGTACCTAATGAAACATTACTTTCAGATACAGATTTATTTTTGGAACAGTTTAACCTGGACCAGACGGACCTGTCCTCTAATGAACGTGACCAGGTCAATGATTTATTAATTTCCTACAGGGATATATTTTCGTCTGATGAACTAGATATTGGCCACACCACCGCTGCTAAACACAGAATTGACTTGTATGATCCAATCCCTGTAAAAGAGCGTCATCGACGTGTTCCGCCTGCAATGTATCAAGAGGTAAAATAACACTCACAGGACCTACTTAGTGTTGGTATTATACGACCCTCAAATAGTCCTTTCGCATCGCCTGTGGTACTTGTTCGTAAAACTGATGGTAAATTCAGGTTGTGTGTGGATTACCGTAAATTGAACCAAAATACCATAAAGATGCATATGCTCTTCCCAGAATTGATGAAATTATGGATTTCCTGATAGGAAGTCAATATTTCAGCAGTTTGGACCTTAAAATGGGCTATTACCAGATGGAGGTTGAGGAAGAGGACAAAGGCAAAACAGCCTTCACTGTAGGTTCATCAATGGGCTTCTTTGAATTTAACCGATTACCATTTGGTTTAACTAATGCACCCGCATTTTTTCAGAGACTGGGAGATTTACACATGGTTGAATGTGTCACCTTTATTGACGATGTTATCGTTCCAGGAAAGTCATTTCATGAAGAGTTGACACGTCTCAAACATGTCTTTGAAAAGATCAGGCAAAATGGTCTTAAATTACATCCTCTTAAATGTATCCTATTTCAGCGCAGAGTGAAGTACTGTGGTCATATTGTTTCCAATGCTGGAGTCGAAACTGATTCAGATAAACTTGTTAAACTGGCTGAATGGCCTGTGCCAACCAATGTGAAACAGCTGAGAGCATTTCTTGGTTTTGCAGGTTATTACAGACGTTTTGTTTCAGAATTTTCACGCATTGCCAAACCTCTCACTGACATGTTAGGTGGTACTTCCAGGAAGACGTCTAATAATAAGTGTACAACACGTTAATTACCAGAATGGTATTGGGGTGCCACTCAAGATTTTGCTTTTCAGACAATAAAGAAGCATCTCACCTCACCTCCGATACTTGCATATGCCGATTATTCTCTTCCATTTTTATTACAGACAGTCGCTTCTGCAGATGGACTTGGCGCGGTTCTCTGTCAGGTTCAAGATAATAAAGAACGAGTAATTGCATATGCTAGCCGCAGCCTATCACCGTCTGAGAAAAAACTACCCAGCCCATAAACTGGGAGTTTTTATCTCTCAAGTGGGCTGTAACAGACAAATTCTATGATTATTTGTACGGCCACAATTTCAGTGTTTTAACGGATAATAATCCTATGACTTACGTACTAACCAGCGCAAAATTAGATGCAACTGGCCACCGCTGGCTAACAGCATTAGCCGCTTTCGACTTTGATATAAAGTACAGACCCGGTATTAATAACGCGAATGCTGATGGTTTGTCTAGGTTACCCGCACTTGTAAAGTATAGCACTGATTCAGGTGAAATAGAAGAGGAAACTGTCAAAGCTATTTGTGGCAGTTCAATTGATAATCCTCTCGTTGAAACAATATGCTTATCAACTCGTGCTTTGGAACATGTAATTGATGATCATATTGTACAACCTAGAGATTGGCGACCAGCTCAGCGTAATGATCCTTTTATTGGTCCAATAATCAAATGTGTACAAGAAGGCGTTCCTCCCCGCCCAGGACATACACGTGGGCTCTATAAGTGTCCTGAGGCTATTCAATTCTCCAGAGAATTTAATAATTTAAAACTACGACGAGGTGTTCTCTTCCGAGTTACATAAGATAATGATGTCGATAAGTGGCAACTCGTTCTTCCTCGTAAATTCCGTACTACAGTCATGCAAGGGCTGCATGACGGCGTCGGCCACATGGGTCGAGATAAGACATTAGAACTAGTTAGGCAAAGAGTTTATTGGCCCAGAATGTCAACAGACATCAAATTAAAGCTGAAGTCTTGTGAGAGGTGTCTTAAAAGAAAGACTCCAGTCACTGATAGAGCTGAGCTTGTGAACATTAAAACGACTCATCCATTAGAATTGGTATGTGTGGATTACATGACCCTTGAGATGTCGAAGGGTGGTTATCAACACATATTAGTCATCACCGACCACTTTACCCGATATGCTTGGGCAGTACCAATCAAAAATCAAAGTGCTCGTACCACAGCCAAATCACTCTATTATCATTTCCTTTCTTCACTACGGATTTCCGCAGAAGCTTCACACAGATGGCGCTGCGAATTTCACCAGTAATGTGATTTCCGAGCTTTGTGCTTTAACAGGAATAAAAAAGACGCGCACATCGCCGTCCCACCCTATGGGAAATGGTTTAACCGAACGGTTTAATAGGAGCCTTTTAAACATGCTCGGAACCTTAGACCCATGTAAGAAAGAAAACTGGAAGTCGTACGTTAGTCCCGTCGTTAGTGCGTATAACTCGACTAAACACGAGAGTACTAAAGTTTCTCCTGCATTCTTAATGTATGGTAGACATTCAAGACTCCCTATAGACATAATTCTTTCTATTCCAGAGGGGGAGGGAGAGTCAAGTTATACGAAGTATGTAAGTGATCTTAGAAGTAGATTATCCGAGGTTTTTAAGATAGCTACAAACGAAGCCGATCGTGCTAGAAAACGTCAGAAACATAACTATGACTTGAGAGCAAGGAGAAATATTTTAGAGAAAGGAGATCGAGTTCTAGTGCGAATTCTTGCTTTCCGTGGTAAACATAAAATATCTAACCGCTGGGAAGAACATGCTTATTCAATCATCACCCTATAGTAACTAAAATTGTATTGTTTTGATCACAGAGGAATACCGACATTGACGAATGCAATGGTTTAATACTTTTAGCCATGTGTGTAGCAAAATCGATTTGCACACCATCGTCATTATCCTCAGAAAAACATGTTTTTTAGATTTTTTTATATTTTTAATGATTTATTTCAAAAATAAGATATTCAACTATTGCGACTGATTTTTTTATTTGACTAGCGTATTAACGAGGGTCAAACGGGATATATCTACAAAAAATTAACGATATTTTTTAATATTTTTGTCATTTTAGATATGATTGCTACGACCGATGTCTTAATGTATTTTTTCTACCGTGTCATTATTTTAAGGTGGTGGTCTACAATATATTATTTGCTGAAGTGAAAATAAATGTGATCACTAAAAAGTATAGAATATATTGTAATTCACTCTCAGCAATCAATTATTCAGTTTTTATAGCCATAACTGTGATAGAATAATTTCTATGACATTATTTATTCATTGAACATCAGTTCATGCTGCCGTCCTTTAAAATCCACGAATTAATACACGGCACCGGCCCTTTTTAAACGGCCGAGCCCGTATGAAAATCCGCCTTTAATGCGTGGATGCTTCCTACCCTGTTAATATGAATGTTTACACACTTATTGTGCCTTGCTACCGCGACCCATAACTTCAAGTTATTACAAATTACATATATTTCTACAATTGGAATCAAAATAATTACAATTCGGCTATTTTAATCTCCATTTCGCCTTTAAATTTTCTTGTTTGAAAGTTAAATAAAATGGATAAAAAGAAATATAAACGCGATTATCAAGTTAAGCATTTAAACCCTCACGACGCATCGAAGCAGCATTTTACATCCCTGAAAACAGACGTAATTTTCCTACAACCAAGGGCTTTAGAACGAAAATTTCCATGAAATTCTTTCACCAATACATGGCAATTTTCCTATATTTTTCACCCACATCAAATCATTTTCAACTACTACAAGTCGGGAATTGCGACAGCTATTCGCGGCTTGTAGTTGAAGATGACAATGGTAAATTCAGGCCTTCAGGGTTAAGTAGTAATATTTTAATTGCTGCCGTAGTACCACAGGCACCTGGAATATAAATAAAGTATATATCTACAGGCATGAAAGTGATATAATCTGCATGTTATATAAAATGTTATAATAACAGTAGGCTAAATAATCTAATGATCACTACTCGATAATCACAAAGAATTGGTATAGATCTTTTATAATTATTATTGTTGAAGCAAATGCAACATAGTAAGTGTACGCCCACCTAACAATAGTTGGTACTCTGTACTTTAGCATCAGAATATATGAGAACTGGTTTTCAGCAGTGCTAGTAAAACTTCATTAAGTAGTACATATATTTACTTAGTGTCTCCCCAGCAGCAAGGCCGTTTCGCATTTTCGAAACAGAATACATATAGTATATATGTGTGATCATCAGTTAAATGATAATGAGTTATATATTGCGAGAATAAATTATTCGTCAACTCGGTTTAAGAAAAAATACTGTTTTTCTGGCCGAGTACACTGTTGCTGTCTGACATATGCCAGGTGCTTGTGCGCATCACCATTCCAGGGTGAATCTAAAAATCCTATTTCACAAAAGACACAAATTTAATTTATCAACTACAATTTCAGAACGTCCTAATTGTAGTATTTATTATTTGACTTATATTTAAAATTTGTCATGTGTAACAATATTGTCGTGTAATATGATTCACTTGACCACTGGATGTCAAAGCCAAGCACGGTACCTTCTGACTGTTTGATATCCTCGCCAGCTAACTAAGCTGATGAGTGAGTGCAGCTTGACCTTTGACATTGAAGGAGGCATGTGATTGTAAGTTAATTATCCCGACAAGATCTCAGTGACATCTTCTTCTGATCTATGGACTCCTCCATTCTCGTCATTATTATCATGCTTATATTGACTCTAACAAAGAAGCTTAATTTAATAATTACGCATGATATAGTAAGTTAATTATCCTGACAATATTATAATTACATCTTCCACTGATATATGGATATATGAACCACTCTCACATCATTAATATATGACACAGAATGTATGAGCACAGGTGCCACCACCCGCATAAACTGTAAAACTAAGTATACAATAAAGGTATGTAACCGATGTCACACACAGATAAATTATCCATTGTTCAGATAACTTAGCTGAGGTCAGAGCACAACAACACAAAGTGAATCTGATAAATGGAGAATCTATCTGTCGGTTAATGTCGGTTAATCGTTTCTTACTGTCAAACAGTGTTAATAATGACATTACCTTATGTTTATTTAAACGTTTTATTGTGGTAGAAATATAACAAACTCATTCGTTTACGGATGAGTGGTCTATTTTAAGTTCTGATTAGTATGTGTGATATCGCTGTCATACCTTTATTAATGTACACTCAATCACAGTTTATGCGAGTGGTGCCACCAGTGGTATGAGTGATATATATATATATATATATATATATATATATATATATATACTAGTACACAATGACAGCGATTTTTTCCAGAATAATTTGTATCGCTACCGATTACCGTAGATATGAATTAGGCACATGTATATAAGTGCAAAGAGCACAAATTATTTTAAGCCGTTAATCACATTGATGAAGTTGTAATGTCTTCAATGGCTATGGTACGCCGTAATCCATTAAATAAACTGATACATAAATACCACTACAAATATTGCATTTGTGGTGTAGTTAATTTAGAAAACTTCACGTTATAATCATGATAATAATGTACAGAAGTACATAGGCCTAGTGATAATATTTTAAAGTGTTTTCTATCTATGTTCTATCTAAGTTGACAGCTAATTAGTTAATAATTTTCAAAGAATTTTAATGTCATTTAATCTATGATGTTTTTTATTCCTGAATGCGTCCAATATATATTACATACCTTCGAATATTAACCCCTAAAGCCCAAAATTAGATAATTTAATTTTCACCCGTTTGAAGTGGTGTTTCGCTGCGGCGACACACAATTTCAAGTGGTTGAAAATTGTTTACGTTTGTTTAATTTGCGGCCACATATTTACAAATATTGCTTCTTAAACACTCATTTCATTCCCAATAACTGCGATTTAAGCATATCAGACGGCCAATGATACAAAAATGATTATTGTCGCATTTAACTGGCAACGGATTGAATTGAAGGAGTATGTGTTGCTTCAAACAGATAGTATTATACAACCATCCAATTCAAACGGTGATGCGAATACTAAACGAATGCAAAAAATGAAATGAAAACTAAACTGGGCCAGAAAAACCTCCTGAGGATGTTGAGATTAATGGGATGATCGCAAATCGCAAATTCTCTATCACGGAGGACCCCAAAAAAATTGAATCTTTACGAGTGAGCAAGGAAGAAACATTTTGTTTCCCTAAAACTTGAATAACCAGAACGGGGTTCAATCCCGCGATTCCAACTACTAAACGTATAGCCAGTTTCACCAAAATAATTTACGTTTACCCCGTGTTTGGTTAAGGTTGGACGAGCGTCGCAGATGGTAGGCAAACATTAATCCAATGTAAAGACAACGTCTCCTGCTCGCTGAGTAATTCATATTTAAACATTCTAGCCGCAGCATCAATATCATGACCAAAACACGCCAGCTGGTTACACAACAGTTGCCTGATCGCTTTGCTTCAGACGGTACATTACTCTTCATGTTGGCCAGTGGCCACAAAGTACCACCGTTAATTGACCCTTGCTGATTGATAGCGATGCCAAACAAGACACGCAGGTCATGGGTCTACCTCTAATAGATAGTAATCACCAGACACAGGAGAAGGAGCCAGGGTCGGTGATGAAGAGATTAACCTATATCTACACCAATGATGTCATCAATATGTTGGTCAATTGCTTTAAAAATGGTACACTCACTCTTGAAATATAAATAACTTGACGAGACGCTATATCGTTAGCCATTTAAAAAAAAATATTGTCAATGTTTGAGTCGCTAACTGTGTTGGTTACTTTATATCTTTGTTTGATGCAAAATTCCGCAAACTATCAAATGAATGACAGCCAATACAGTGTATATCTGAGCGTACAACTTTTCTGGCTTGCAAAGTTACAATGCATCATCTTCTCAATCTACAAGTAAGAAGATACTGCCTTTTGGCTTTGTTTAGTTCCACAATATGGGACAACATTCAATTATTGAAACAAAATATGAACTTTACATTAACCCGTAGACCGTTGACATATTTTTGTAGGCCTAGCCTATGGACCATCGGGACCAGCGTGTTTTTGTAATTTGTAATCATCATAAAAGTTCGGTCTTTTCGTTTTATTCGAATACCAATTTTCTGTATCTACAGCTATTATAAAAAAATACTATTTCAGTGCGGGGATCAATTTTAAACGTCAGAATCTGAAGTGTAAGTCGGTCCCCGCGCTGAAAGGGTTAAGTCACCATATTCAGAACACAATCTGACTTAATGGGATAGTACATGAATTTACATGAATTTACATGTTGCGATGTCTCACTAAATAACGATTGTTTGTTGTGAACCTGTACGTTTATCAGTTGTGTCCATTTCACGTTGCTGTGAATTTACGATTCATTGGTTTGAAACAAAGATCATATTATTGATGGCTCAGATAATCTCGCTAAGATGCGAACGTTGGCAACATTTCTATTTTTGTCATGTCATTGTCAGGCGAGAATCGCCACGCGAGAGCTATTTGTCAGACTGTAATAACAGATGTGTTCCGGGGAAGAATGATAGCTGCCAGACTGTGTTCTCGCACTTATGCTGTTGGCTCTCACTACGAAACGAATAGTGAGATCGGGCCATCCCGAACTCACTCATGTTCGCTTCACTGCTCAGTTTAATTTTGCCGTTTCAAATAGATATTCGTACGTAAAAATACATATGGCATCGTTGGGTATAACGAGATGGGCTGATCTCAGTGCTGAGATGAGCCCATCTCACCTTCCCAACGATGCCGTATGCATATCGTATAGACCCAGCAAATACAAGACAATAACCCAATGGCGGTTAAATGTTGGTCAACCCTCTACGACGTCGGCGCAACATTAGCCATACATTGGGCGATGCCTCGTGTTCTTACCAGCAATACGAGATGCTAAACCAGAGGAATTGACACGAAGATTAATGTTGGGCCAATATTAGCCCGACTTAAGAACGGTTAATATTTTACCATGTACTCCGTCTTGTAACAACCTGTCAGAGAGTGTGATATAGAATCAAACGCTTTAGAAAAGTCTATGGAAGCACAGTAAAACGAATTTTTTTCTTTGTGACTTATTTTTCGGCAATACAGTTTAACAAAAATATCAGATCAACGGTGCTGTAACCTTTTCTATATCCATCCTGTTTTTCTCTGAGCAGCCCATGTGTTTCAGCCCATGTATACAATCTGTTATTTAATAGCTTTGTGAACAGCTTACCTGTGGCACTCAGTAGCGAAATACCTCTATAGTTATATTATTAAACATGAGCACATCATTATCTGTAAAGCGACACTTGAGAATTTCTGGGCTATTGTCAAGACATAGGTTGCAACCTTCATCATGTTTATGGATATACTCTTCAGAAGTATTGCGCTGTTCTTCGCAAACTGGTGCATTTTTTGTTTAATAACATTTCAAAGTGCTCTTTCCATTCATTCGCTGATATATTACAATCTGACAAAGCCTTTCCCTGATCCCTATCTGCCTTTAGAATATTCAAAATGTCAGTAGCTGTAGCAGCACGTTCTAATTTCTTTCGAACATTAAGTTTACTTCATCTCTGCAAATATGTTTAAAATGTTTTCTCTTTGAAATATATGTTTCGTAAGATTCATTGTCATTCATCTGGCGAAATTAATGTAAAGCTATATATACTTATTCCAAATATGAGCATTAGTATTTATACATACATTTGACAGTTCTTTCCCAAAAGCATGACAGGTCGAGTCTTTATTTTTCTTGTCAATACAGAAATGATCTGTTTCATATCGATCAAAAACGTTGACCGGATCGTATTGATCAATTACAAAATAATCTAAAAGTGATCCAGCTCTTGCATTAAAGTCACCGGTATATAATAAAGATAAAGTGGCTAATATTTCAGTTAGTTTGCTTTGTAACAGTATAACTCCATTATTTTCATTTCCACGTTGAGCCTCCTAGTGGTAGATACACGAAAGATGCTATTACATCTTTGTCGTGTTTGAAAACAGATTTATCAAATAAAATCAATAAAGCGTATCTGAAGTTGGACTCAATGTGTGTATTAAATGGTAATAATTCATTAAGTACGAAAACAGCTATATCACCAGAGCCTCAACCAAATCGACTTGTTCGGACGACAGGACACTAGAGCACCAATGAGTTTCACAAAATAAATTAGGGCTCACATTATTATTATTATAAATCCAAGTTTCGTAAATGTCAATGACTTTATGTTTCTGTAAATATAACCAAAATGAACTATCGTTTAAGTGGACCTTAATACCACCACAGTTCTACGAGATAAAGGACAGAAACTGTTCTTGATGTTTGGTGTCTGGTTGTCTATCGATTGTATGGATGTCGTCCGCAATACAGTTATCAGAGAAATGACAAAATCGCCGATCAGAAGGCACATTCGCAATATTATGCTAAGGCTCTTTATTTGCGATTATATTAAAAGATGTCATAATTTTATGAATATGACCTGGCCATCCCCGTGTCTTTGCGGTTGGTCTCCCACTCGCTTAGATAAAAAACTTTATGATTAATTCGGTCCGGTGACATTTGTGTGATTCTGGCGTACCTCCTGCCACCTCCTGGTACTGTCTGCATGTAGGTGGCACCAGGCCCGTATCCCCTCGTACAGCTGTGGTAGGGGCACTGAGACCGACACCCAAGAAGAAGGACATGCTCTGTTGTGTACGCTCTCTACGCTGGGTATGATCGGGCTCCCAATATTGACGCACCGTAATTTATAATTGACCACACCAAATTATCATAATAGTCGTACGAAACAGTCAAAAGGTACAGCGCCGTTCAACCTAACTTTTGTTATTAAAAATCCTAAGGCTCTATGAGCGGATTGCGCTACTTTTTTCACAGTTGCGTCGTAGGTTACACTCTAAGCAATATAGGTTCTTTAGAAGGAACCCTTCACTACAATCACCATGCAACCCCAGGGTTCTTCTGGGGCTGCATGGTGATTGTACTGAAGGGTTCTTTGGAAAATAAAACCTATATTGTTTAGAGTGTAGGTGGTCTGTGAACTCTAGTCCAATATATTTATAGCACTCTCTTATGTCCACATCTTCATCACCACACTTAAAATTATATTGACTGCGGGTATGTGATGGAGATCGAAAATGTATCACTGCAGATTTCGCATTAATAATTTCTAGACCCCATTAGTCACAGAATATGTATAAAGCCTTTAACATTTCCTGTAGTTTTTTCCGCACTGTCTGCCAGAAGCACAATATCGTCTGCATACATGAGTATAGGAACCTGAAATGAAATGAATCGGGCTTTAGGCCACCTTTGTGCACATATCGGCTAAACTGGGCCAGGAGAACCTCCTGAGGATGGTGAGATGATTGAGATGACACTGTCCTCCAGACACAGGATTTGAAATTCGAGCCCCGGCGGTCTGAGGCCGAGCACGCTACCTCTCGGTCACGGAGGCTCCCCACAATACTAACTTTCACACGTGGATGGGGAAGAAACATTTTTGTTTCTTTTAAACCGCCGAGACCGGGAACCGAACCCCGAACCCTGGCGTGAAAGGCAGCGGTGCTAACCACTACCCTAGGGCCCCCGCCCGTATAGGAGCCTGAACACCGCCACATTGAATGCCACTGGCGATTCCGTGGATGGTATCTGCCAATTCGTTATCAAAGTGATTGAAGAGTGCTAGTGACAGATCACATCCCTGTCGGAGCGGCGAAGAAACCTGAAGGCCAGCTCGGCGGACGAACCCGCAATCTCAGACTTTCCAAGAGACTTTCACCACTGCAGCAGGGCCCCGCCTTGGAGAAGTGGCTGTTATGTAGTATAAGGGAACACAAGAATGTCACAGCCACAAACACTTCACGTAAAACCAACGCAATGCATTTAGCTGACCATGATTAAGTCAATCTGAAGCAGCATCGTGGACACTGATCCCGACCCGATAAAACAAAGGATGAGTCTATCATCTGGATCAAGTCATCCATCCGTCTGACAAACAATAAATCATTGTGATGTTTATATTACGCTACCTGGTAGGACAGAGATGGCAATGTGTACGATAAGTTCAATGCGCCGAAACGGCTGCAGGACTGTATGCTCTCCGTGGAGTTGAAATGGCACACGAATGAACAGGTCCAGTGACCAGGGGGGTAATATGTAAAGTCGGATGATAAGTCTTCAGACTTGATATCAGACTATAAACCTGCACCTTTACCTTTACCTTTAAAGGGATCAACAAAATATGTGTTCTGAGTTTATACCTCGCGTCATCGATTATTTTGATTCTTATCCATGTAATTTGGTGAAATAAACGTACTTCTCTCTCTTTCTCTCACTATCATATAGCTTTGAATATAAATTATTGCATATGCATATGCATATGCATTATGTTACGGGGTGTACTTTGAAACATTTGATAGGAGCTTTTTGTTCAGAATTGTTTTAATTTGCTCACATCTGACCTTGATTTAGCCGCATCACGTGACCTTGACCACTAATCACCTCAGAAATATTTTTATCGTGTAGACTATACGTTAAATAAATAACACAACCCAAGATCATTAAAATCGATCTACCGATTCTTGAGATCTTATTTTTTTCTGATTTTCCCGTGGTTTTGCTAATTATGGATACTAATTTAGATGTTAATTAGGTGTTAATCGTGTCAGAATTGACTGCGCTATATAAGGATCGAAAGAGTACATGTTACTGATCATCTGGGCAAAAAATTGTAATTTCTTCCAAAAGTGCACACAGTCGCCATATTTTGACCCTAACAGCCTGGACTATTGTGGGTTTTTTCATGCTTGTCAAGTGTTATATTCCTATACACAATGTTCTAGACTACTTGAATTGTTTGTAGCAGCTGGGTCATTTTGATTCAATGAAACATAATATTTTCGTTTCAGCGGCTTCACTCCTGTGTACCTAGACGATGCTGCACATTAGAGATCTGCGCAGGCAGCCTGGGTTTGCGGGACCTGCGGCCTGCTGTCCTCCGCGGGTAGTTTCCCCCCAGCCTTGTGGTGCGGGTGCGGGCTTGCAGGATGCGGACTACGGGTAGCCCTAGTGCGGGCCCGTGGGGGCCGCTTGTGTGCGCGGGCCTAGAAATGTGTTGTGTTAGTCACATGCATAGGTAAACACAGACCACCCCCCTTTCTCAGAGGTGCAAACACATATATATTCTTCCATCCGATGCTGTACCATCATTGTACCAGCATTAGATGAATGTGGCGTGGTGGCATGGCTGAACCCATTGAAGCGTCACAGTGCCTGGATTTAGATAGAACGATAGTAATACTTACTATACAAATTATGTACATGTATAAGTTATTCTATATGGTAGCAAGGGTGATGGTAGCGGAAAGCGTAAAAACCTAAGACTTGTATACAATTTAGGCCTACATTTGTTTCAATGCACGTAAAACACAATATTAAGAGCTTATATTGGCGCTACTTTTAGAAAAGTATAATTAAACTAATAAAACATCTGCAAGATTTATACACATAGTGAAACACACATAGTCAAACACGTTCATTACATAATACTACAACGCAATCAAAAAGTAAAATAATAATTAATTGAATGATATCTTGCAGGGTTAATCAGCCAGCGTGTCAATGGGATTAGCCGCAATATGCTCAGTGAGCCCCAAATAATCAATGCCGATACTATAACTTAATGTCTACTTATGTTACAAAAAATTGTGCGGGTGCTGGGCGGGCCCTAGTACAACGTGTGCGGGGCGCGTACAGAATATAAATTCATGTGCGGGTTCAATCTAGCGCGGGGGCCCGCGGGGTGGGTGCTGGCACAATACAGACACCCGCGCAAGCCTCTACTGCACATGCCGGTGGGTCAATAATGTTTGGTCAGCGAGCAATGGCGACCTCTATACTTTAACCATTAACTATAAAAAATGTGAGGTTTAAGTAAGTATTACCAGCCTACCAGTTATATATTCTTCGAAAAAATTCAACTCTATCAAGTTCAAAATCGACAAATGGTGTCCATTATTTAACTCAAAATGCTTGATATCCAGCGCCAAATAACCGGACAATTGTTATAAATGAAAATGTGAGGGATAGACCTTTAAAAATGTTAACTCTGATCACATTCAAAATTGCCGACTATCTGCCATTTATTATCTACTCTAAATAATATGTCTGATATATCTATAGAAAATCTTATCAGATAGCTAGAACATTGAATAAGAAAACAAAATGTGAGGTTTTAAGGATCGAGGGAGATGCCCTGAAAAATGTCAACTCCCATCAAATTCAAAATTACCCTGATAACATCACAGTATTGGCCCAATACAAATGGGTTAATTGGGCCTGATTATTACTAAATGTCTCGCACATCGGTATTCGGCCAATATAATGTGTCTATATTCTGCATTGGCCCAGTAATGGGCCAATGAAGACAAAAAATGTAGTCGCATAATGATAACGGCTGAATACCGGATTGTAACCGCTGTTACTGCGGTAGCATCTGGGATAAAATTGGCCCAATGATGCCATGTCTACTTTAATTATATTATATGTGGTACCGGTACCGTATCTGATAAACTGTGCCAGATGGCTAGGTCATTACTCTAAAACAAAATGTGAGGTTTCATGGAGATATATGCTCTGGCAAATTTTAACTCATCAAATTAAATATGGCCGATTATCGGGATATATGAAGAAATCAACTCGAATATGTCCTGTTATGAATACAAATATATCCCTGATTTGTAGTTATAGGCCTAGGCTGGAGTGAGAGAATGGCATTAGGTATTTAAACATGATCAATTATTATTAGTATCATATTTAAATAACTAATTGCGTAGCCGTAGTAAAAACGTAGTCAGGTGTGAAATAATGGTATTGCTGCATGCACACTTTTATTCAGTTTGAGTTATAATGTATTATGTTTTTAATTATATGTACCTTACACAGATCACTCTGTAGTCTGTTCCAACCAGACACAGACGGCCCGCGAGTTTCAAAACGCCGACAGCTCTCCCAGCAAACACGAGAAATTTTGTTTCAATGTTGTTCCAGCGCCGTTGGCAGTGGGGCAATATTGAAACGACATTGGGTCAAATCCTTATGTTGGCTGAGCTCCGCACTGGTGCCTGTCTACACCCACACCTCCCTCTCCACAATAAATTCGGCAGCTAATCAGGGTACTTTTAGCAGGACAGCCGGCCAATCACAAGCTTACTACAATACTTGAAATTGAGAGTGGAGAGATATGACGTCAGCTGTCTGCACATTTTAACATGCGGCAGAGCAGTGCCTAGCGGCGGGCAGTGTATATGTACCTGTACATACACAATTGTGTAATCCAAATATATAAGCTGGAATTAAAGTTATTTCTAAACCATTGTACATAAATATAGTGTGTACATCAGTAGAATAAACAGTTACACTACAACTAAGTACATGTAACCAGGTAACTAGTATAAAAAATGAAAATGTTAGATTTCAGGGAGTGACAGCTGGGCCCCAACAAATTTAAACTTAATCATATTCAAAATAGCAGACTTGTGGCAATTATTTAATTTTTAAATATACCTGATATCGGGCAAACTATGGTATGTTAGCTAGCTAGACCCTTGCATAAGTGAGGTTTCAGGGAAGGCATCTTCCCTGAAACAAGCTTATGCTCCTACTAGGGATATGCCCTGAAAATGGTTACAAAGCTTTCATTTTTATGCCTTGACAAATTTCAACTCTATCAAATGCAAGATTGATGACCATTGTCCATTACTCACTATATGCTTGATATCGGACAAAGCGTCCCAGATACATAACCCATACTATAATTTATCGAAACCCCTCATGAAAGTCTGGAAAGATTTTTGTTGGCATATATATATGCCTCCCTCAAACCTCACGTTTAAGTTTATACCATAAATCTCAAATTTTCTTTTATAGTGTAAAACAAAATGTGAGGTTTGGGTTAAGGATGTGGCAACAAAATGCTTTCTCGACTTTCGTGAGGGGGTTGGAATGGATACACTAACTCTCTCTGCGGCTATAATGGAATAATAATAAAGTAGGCCTACATGTATGTAAAACATGACTGATGCTGTTATTGTATCTAGTTATTGAGTTGAATTATTGAGTGATTATTCATGCTTACGGGTTTTAAATTGTTGTTAAAAAATATGTCCTCTCCAGTACATTCAATGATATTAGGTTGAACACAGTGACATTGTCCAAGTTATGTCACAAAAATCATAGTTATTTTCCATTGTTTTTCGTGATGGTGTTTAACACGATGCACACAAATCGCTGCGGCCTGTAACCGTGATAATCCACTTAAACATTAGTTTATTTTAACAAAATTTATACAATTATTCTTCTTCACCTCAAATTGAAAACAAAATGTTGCGGAATAAGAATATATATTGGAGCAAAATTTAAATATGAAATGTTCAGAAACATAGCATGTTTTGCTGATATAAAGTATGCATTCCTAGCACTTGTGATGTTGTTATTTCTACCGTTAAACAAAAATGTCCCCTCCAGTACGGTTTGTCATGTATATAACAGTGCAGAGCATTCCCATGAAAAAGCACAGTAAACATGCACAAAATATGTCATATATATACTATTCATGCTATGTGTATATTAAGTTGATGTCAGAGCAATAATTTGTTGAGTTGTCGAAATAAATGCTGTACAATTCATACTTGAGTGTATTGCAAGATTCCTTGCAATACACTTCACTTCAGATGAATATGAGATCTATATATCTATATAGGTGAAATACAGGTACAACACATAGTGATTTTCCCTTTAGGAACATGACAATCAAAAACAAACAAATTTGGGGGTTAGGATTTTCAAATCACCTATATTATTAGCATTTTAGCAGAGACTAATGGTTGTTAAAACAAATGTCCCCTCCAGTACACGCAAAAACAGCATACATTTCACAAGTCAATATCTTCTTTCACGGGTATAATTAAGCTCTGAAAATGTTACGGATGTTGTGGAATGTCATCTAGTTGTCAAAAGTTGTGAAATTATCATACATGGAAAGTTTTTATTTTTGACATGCTATGAGACTTTTTGTGCGCCCTTTACGTGAAACTGCCCCTGTACACAATCATACATTCTCTACAATTATCATACATCCCGAGTCACTCATGCTTCACTGCTTCTGCAGGTAGGTCTTCTGCACGTAGGCCTCTTGCACGTAGGCCGGCATTACCATTGGCGTTGGGACAACATTGGCCCAACATATCTTCACATGTCATACAGTAAACCTGATACATTATTATTGGCGTCGGGACAACATTGGCCCAACATATTTATATCTCTTAAACCTAGTACCGTAAACACATTACATTAACCCCTTGGGTACAAAATCCCGCAACAATATGCATATGCATATGCATATACATATACACAGAGTAAACGCGGGCATCGACTTTAGTAGTCAGAATCTGATGTCTGTAGACGTCAGATTCTGACGTCTAACTTCGAGCCCCGCAGTGAAGGAGTAACATATTTATAACGGCGGTAGACCCATAAGATTTGTATTGAAATGAAGCGGATTAAGTTAACTAAGACATTTAAGATGACTTTACATTGACAAAAAACACACGTTTGTGTCCATAGTTTATGCAATTGTGGTGTTGTCATATGGTTATAGCAAAAATATACTCAAAGCCGTTACGTAGCATCGTGCAAAATAAGAATAATAACAAATTCACTATTTTTTTGTAACAATGAATGGATGGGGCTTTATGCCATTTGTGTGCCATCACAGCAAAACTTGGCAGTGAGAACCTCCTGATGATGAATAGACGATGATCAGATTACAATTCCCGCTAGACATATGTTTGTGTTCACTTTGATGTCTCAGTCAGTCTCAAATGAAACCTTTCTGTAACGTGCCTCGCCATATTATTGAATATTCACATTTTATTTCTTTAACAATGAATATCGACAACAGGGAATATTATACGTGTAGAAAATAAATTGCGACATTGTCTCATTTTGTTGTCACAAATTTATAGGAGCAATAGGCCTACGTGAAGTACTATATGATTTCAGATAATAATATATTTAATATCAGATTTATATCAGATAGTGGAATACTGCATCTATAGCTTTATCGCTTCAGTGTGTTTCCCGGTCACTATAAAGACGTATATTGTCCAAACACTCAACACATCTGGACCTAAGTGACTCAAGTGAAGATAAAGTCTCCCCAGACCAAGGTAAGTAGGTGAGTGGACATTAATTTCGACTTTTGATGTCTGGTGAAAGCATTGTCTCTAATCATAACTAGATCAAGACAACGTGAGCGTGGAAGTTAAGTTGGCAGGAAAACAGTCACTATCCTGACAACAATGTCCTTTTGGCGTGATCACCTCACAATTAAATACATAAACGGGATTGACGAGTAAAACAAACAAAAATATGATCACGTACGGTGGAATTGATGATTTTGAAATAGATTAAACCCTTTGGTCTCCGTGTTTTGTTGCAAGGGTTAACTCCCAATGTGTGAGTCAATAAACCCATTTTTGTTTGATTATCTACACCTGATACTGTCCGCAGGTAAACATGTCGCACCCTTAGTGCTCAAAGGGTGTAAATGTCAATTTCCAAAGTGCCCGTTGCACCCTTTCTGCAGCAAGGGTGCGATATGGTAGCATTCTAAATATGTGGGAGCAATGTAGACAGCTCAGAAATATCGTTGTGATGTGTACTGTATCTGCTGAGGGGAGCAACAATCTGAATGAATGAATGAATGGATGAATGAATGAATGAATGAATGAATGAATGAATGAATGAATGAATGAATGAATGAATGAATGAATGAATGAATGAATGAATGAATGAATGTGGTTTTAGGCCACCTTTGTGCACATCTAGTCTAAACTGGGCCAGGTGAAACTCCTGAGTATGGTAAGATGAATGAGATGACACTGGCCTCCAGACACAGGATTTGAAATTCGAGCCCTGGGTGTCTGATGCCGAGCACGCTACCTCTTGGCCACAGAGGCTCCCCGCAATATTGCATTTTATCGGAAGGCCAGTGTGGGGTTCGAGCCCGCGATCTCCGATTTTCCAACCAGGCAGCTTTAACCACTGCACCAGGGTCTCTGCCCAAACAACAATCTAGAACACTAAAACTGCGAGCTCAAAAAACATTGATGGTGGTTTATGTTTGACGTTGGCCCAACATTAAACTAGCTTAGTGTCAATTTTTTGTATAATCTACCGTATCTGCCATTTATTAAGTTATCACTATATTAGTTGTATTTATTGGTAACGAAAGCAAATTGCTCCATATAAGTAACAACGCCGTATCATCGACAACACCGTATGATCTACTGGTCTGTGTCAACATATACTTAGCCGTCTAGGTATATTGTTAGAATGGCGTGTTTTGAAAACCTATACATAATGGTGCTCATAATAAACTTTTGAAAGAGGTGATCCTTTTACAAATAACGATTATGTTGTAAAGTAAACACATCAATATGCCGCTCTTATAATATTTACGCAACCTGCAACTGTACACTGATTGTCAATGGTTTACGGTACTGAAAATACCTAAATATATGCAATTCATTCGCCTAAGCTAAAATAGGGTAGGGAAAGTAGTTCAAAGTCGCTGCTTATTTAGAAAATTATGTTTTTGTGAGTTTTGTACACCTCTAACTTTTAGGGCACATTTTAGTCATATGCATATATACACTGAATATGATATTATAGGGCCTACCTCTATTAATTTTAAACATAATAAAAAACAGAATGGCGGGCGGAGATCGGAGAACATATAAAGGATAAAAAACGGCTACAGTCATGAGTGGCGCCTCAAGGGTTATTGTTCTCTCCATACATTATGGTATCACATGTGTTGTTAACCAGTTAGGTGATGTAAAGTCACAGGTGCAGATCACAAAATCCTCTAAATGAGAACGATCACCACTTTGGGACGAATATATTATTCAGAACCTCAGATTAAATGAGCCATAATTCAGTCAGGATTCCGTGAAGATCACACACACTGTATGTGCCACGTGACCTTTGACACCGATCACGTGGTCACACCCATCAGACAGGAAACATGCAGGCTATGCTGTAGCGAGGAAAATATAATCTGATTCTATTTTCCTTAGGGGTTATTTCAAGTTAAAAAAAATTCAAAAATGCGAGTTAATTCGGAAGTGGGTGTGTGGGTATACTTGTTCAAGCTCCAACTCGGATTTGTTTTTTTTTTTAAATTTGGTGTTTTTCTGTGTTGTTTTTCTGCTGTACTTGTTTCAAAAAAAAATTTAAATTGGTTTTAACTTGACAAGACCCCTTAAGTTGTATTGCATGTTGATCAGACTCTACTCAGATTCCACTCAGCCCCCACTCAGCCTCCACTCAGCCTCCACTCAGCCTCGGCTCAGCCTCTACTAATATCTAGTCAGTCTCCGACCACACACTGAAATGAAGAATTTCCAATTGTGCACGAGGCAACCCCACCACTGACCTACATAGTTTTCAGCCGCCGGTTGACACATCCACCGGGACTCATCTGACACTGCTAAACGTTCTCTGATTGTCTCGCGCTTATGTGTCAACCGGCGGCTGAAAACTAGGTCAGTCAATTGTTGAGTTTTATTGTGCACAATTTGAAATGCTTAGTTTCAGTGTGTAGTCCATTGCGTGGAGCCTGGCCGCATTGACCGCCATTTTTCCACAGCTGACTGTGTAAAACAGACACTTACTCTGCCTACCAAAAGTCGAAGAGGGGTGTAAGCCATATTCAGCTAGCGCGCTCTGGTGATCACAGTAGAACCATGCCGCTAAAACATGGCTGTCACTGTGTCAGAGCCTTGCGATGTTATCAGGGTATATCAGATGATGTTTTCGTTAAATTTATTTTTAACAACTTACTTTTCTGTTTATTTGTGTAGCTTCAAATAGCAGAGCACATAATTTATTCACTATGGAATGATCATTTTGAACCTTTCCTTATGCTGAACGCGGTCATCTTGGATTTTCACATGAATGAAGCACACAATTTTAAAAATGACTCCACAAATCGATTCCCCACCCCAAAAATATATAAAAAAAGAGGTGTTACATGAAACCAGATCTGATGTATAGATCTTACGGTTTTACACTTATATGGTAAATACTTCTACTATGACCTCAATAAATCAATTTCTTACATAAATACATTAAAGTTCTAGTAAACATGGACCTTGTGGGCCAGTACTGGTATCAGACTGGCATGTACTGGCAATACTGGCATACAGGTATGCCAAACACTACCGACATTGGTCTAGTCTTGGCAAACCCATAAGTGCGAAATGGTGTAGTGCCAATAATTTACAATATTGGTCCAGTCTTGGCAAAACGATTGATCGCCACTATGGTAACCTGTATATCTGGTAATATATTGGCATGTATTGGCAATATAGGGGGCGCTGTGTGCGTGGTAGTGTGACCAGTATCTTCACCAGGGGGCACCACACTCTTTATTGGATCATCGCCACGTTTTGGACAGACATTGTAAGTGTTGTTTGTTCACATCGAGTTACATCTGTTTTTGTTCATATTAGTTATTAAAAGTATTCGTAAATAGCATAAAACATATACATATCTTCTCTATAACACTTTTCTATTGTAATTACAACTGCTGATCGACCAAACTAGACTAGACTAATTAACATGAGCATGAATGTTTTGCCGCTAATGGGCGATATTACAAGGTAGTCAGTGACATGCATTAGTAGGCCTAGGCATGTTAACGTGCTCCTACTACATAGCCTGGCCTCCCGTTATATAATCAGGCGATTGCCAGTAAGAAATCAGTGGGCCTTAAGTCACAGCTTGTCTTATATAGGCCTAGGCTACTGTGGTTGTTTTGTTTTCAGATGCTGTGCTCAGTCACTTCACATGAAAAGAGTGGGCAAGATAATTTAATATTCACAATCAGATTATGAGAATGGAGCCAGAAAGCAACACATTTTAAAGAAAAGAACAGGAGCCGCCGCTGCTAATGCTGGTGATTAAGAAGTCGATTAAGATAAACTGGTTTAAGATTGCTTTGGCATTATTTGATCATATGTCGCTGGGAACGGGATGACATTTTTACATAATCAGACAAATAAATTGTATTTACTTCTTTCAGTATTGTTTTAGTTTTTGACTTTTCTTGAAGTTCTTCTTTTATTCTGAGGCTTAAAATGACCATTACTTAAAAAATATATTGTCAAGGCTTCTTTGGAATTTGTGCATTCAAATATGGAATATATTTAGTATCGCAATTTTTGTGCAATTTCATATTTTTTGTGTGTTTTTTTTAACTGGCAAGATAAAATGGTCAGCCAATATACCTAAGCAATATACATTTATCCTGGGCCAATAATGGGTAACCAATATCAAACCAACATACATTTAATGGTCAGCCAGTACTTAACCAATATACAAATGTCCTGGCCCAATACTGGACTACGACTATCAAACCAGCTTATGTATAGTGGTTTCATATCGGTTATATTCTGGCAATATACCGTTTTGCCAATATTGGCCCAGTACAGGTCCCATGTGCAAACAATAACAAAGTTATACTGGACCAATATAGGCCCTATATGGGATACTGACATGGCCGTACAGGACCAAACCTAGCATAACTATACTGCCAATACGGGACCAATATTGGTCCAATACAACCATGTTTACTGGGCATTGTGTGATATAAGTGAATTCTTGTTTTTCACCATGATTGATTGCGGCCATCTTGGATTTTACGCTTCGGGAAATTCCGCCCGCCTTTTCAAAAGAGGCGTAGGAGCTTATTTTTTTTACAAAAACCTTACTTGCAGAAGGTTGGTCACGTAATCATGATTTTGGACCCCACTATTGTGTAATGCTTTCATTATTAAAATGACACCCATCGAATTGTATTGTTATTGTGCAGACGTTGAATGAATCTGTTTGTTCTGTTTGTTTCCGATGGGGAGATATTTTTTATTCAGAATATATCAAACTGAAAAAAAAAAAAGTATAAGCAACTTTAGAATCTCCAGAATATGATTTCCCTCGACGTCAACCGTAAGGACCATCCTAGGCCTTCGCTGAACGATCCAGCTCACACAAAACTAGCCTCACGAGGACAAATTCACGTTGGAAAAAAAAGGACATGAGGAACAACATTCCACTGATAGAGACATTTACATAAAAGGCAATCTGTGGAGTAGCTTACGGTGAAAGAGAGAAATAACCATCAAGGGAGACGTGAACGACAAGAGAGAAAATACAAAAATACATCACATTTAGTGGGCAAACTGGTACATAGATAAAGGGAATACTGCAAATGTGTGTAGGATTATGTAAACGCTTACACCAATAAGCACCACTATGGTCGTTTTTAATCTGTTTTAGTAACAGTCAAATAGAAACCAAATGTGTGTTTAAACATCGGGATTTGCACATTCTTTGTCCCAATTAAACAAATATGAGTAATTTTCACCAACTTGAAGTTGAGGGTCGCGGTAGATGTCAATGTATCCCTTGTTTATTTGTATAAATCACTAAATGCCGTTATGTTACAGCAATAACTATATATACAGTTATTTGTTATATGTATGTATCTGAGATCAGTGGTATCTTCCGGAACCCGGACTCAACCGACTCATATAATATTCCATCTAAATTCCCGGCAGTCAATTATTCAGTAACTGGGGATTTAAACGATCCGTAATTCAGGATCTCCCTCGTGTGAGAGCGGCGTGACCTTTGACCTTGAACCACTTATCAGATCACGGTAGATTAGGCCAGCTTTTTGGGGCAGAAGGTTATATCTATACAGCCTATGTGACATCCGGATATTCTAAGAGCTCTGTAAATCTGTAGTGACCCATCACAACAAACACGATATGATAATACAATCTATTTAACCCTCGCTACCGCGATTCACAACTTCGAGTTGGTAAAAGTTATTCATATTTGTCTAATTTGAGATTCCTACCTATTGGACATCAATATCCCACAAAAACTGACATTTGATACGATAAAAAAAGATTGCAACGAGTTGAGTCGTGTTTAGCGCTTAAAGAGTTTACTATCGGTCAGATAATTTACGGTGAATCCATTCAACCCAATAGCGTTATACATGTAACTGTTTGTACATCCCCAGTTATCATATGACCTTGACCCAATGTAGTGTTAATGTTGGACCAGCATTAAAACAACAAATAACGTTAGCTAGATTGTGTTTGTTAGATGAGGAGATTTAGCCTCATATATTCAGCGATACACACCCGTCAAACACAGCAGTTTGACGGGTTCAGCAAATGCTGGCCCAGCATTAACCCAGCATTGGCTGCAACCTCAAAACACTTGTATAACATTTGTACAACGTTGGCCCAACGTCTTCGACGTTGGGCCACCATTGTACAAATGTTATGCAAATGTTTTGTGTTTGCTGGGCGTCATGCAGTGGGACAGCGATGAAGTATAGGATGTCCCATGAGACTCGTATCTTAATGTCCCTCGTGGGCAGAATATAATAGGCGAGATTACCGGCGCCACGACATCCACAATGCTCTGGTTCAGCAGCACTGATGTCATGTGAAGGCGATTGATTTTGTACATTATGGCAGTATAGCGATAGAATGACGTCCTACTCCTACCGAGTGACATATAAGCTTGTTCACATTATGGCAGTATAGCGATAGAATGACGTCCTACTCCTACCGAGTGACATATAAGCTTGTTCACATTATATCAGTATAGCGATAGAATGACGTCCTACTCCTACCGGATGACATATAAGCTTGTTCACATTATGGCAGTATAGCGATAGAATGACGTCCTACTCCTACCGAGTGACATATAAGCTTGTTCACATTATGGCAGTATAGCGATAGAATGACGTCCTACTCCTACCGAGTGACATATAAGCTTGTTCACATTATGGCAGTATAGCGATAGAATGACGTCCTACTCCTACCGGATGACATATAAGCTTGTTCACATTATGGCAGTATAGCGATAGAATGACGTCCTACTCCTACCGGATGACATATAAGCTTGTTCACATTATATCAGTATAGCGATAGAATGACGTCCTTCTCCTACCGAGTGACATATAAGCTTGTTCACATTATGGCAGTATATCGATAGAATGACGTCCTACTCCTACCGAGTGACATATAAGCTTGTTCACATTATGGCAGTATAGCGATAGAATGACGTCCTACTCCTACCGAGTGACATATAAGCTTGTTCACATTATGGCAGTATAGCGATAGAATGACGTCCTACTCCTACCGAGTGACATATAAGCTTGTTCACATTATGGCAGTATAGCGATAGAATGACGTCCTACTCCTACCGGATGACATATAAGCTTGTTCACATTATGGCAGTATAGCTATAGAATGACGTCCTGCTCCTACCGAGTGACATATAAGCTTGTTCACATTATGGCAGTATTGCGATAGAATGACGTCCTACTCCTACCGAGTGACATATAAGCTTGTTCACATTATGGCAGTATAGCGATAGAATGACGTCCTACTCCTACCGAGTGACATATAAGCTTGTTCACATTATGGCAGTATAGCGATAGAATGACGTCCTACTCCTACCGGATGACATATAATCTTGTTCACATTATATCAGTATAGCGATAGAATGACGTCCTACTCCTACCGAGTGACATATACGCTTGTTCACATTATGGCAGTATAGCGATAGAATGACGTCCTACTCCTACCGAGTGACATATAAGTTTGTTCACATTATGGCAGTATAGCGATAGAATGACGTCCTACTCCTACCGAGTGACATATAAGCTTGTTCACATTATGGCAGTATAGCGATAGAATGACGTCCTACTCCTACCGGATGACATATAAGCTTGTTCACATTATGGCAGTATAGCGATAGAATGACGTCCTACTCCTACCGGATGACATATAATCTTGTTCACATTATATCAGTATAGCGATAGAATGACGTCCTACTCCTACGAGTGACATATACGCTTGTTCACATTATGGCAGTATAGCGATAGAATGACGTCCTACTCCTACCGAGTGACATATACACTTGTTCACATTATGGCAGTATAGCGATAGAATGACGTCCTACTCCTACCGAGTGACATATAAGCTTGTTCACATTATGGCAGTATAGCGATAGAATGACGTCCTACTCCTACCGAGTGACATATAAGCTTGTTCACATTATGGCAGTATTGCGATAGAATGACGTCCTACTCCTACCGAGTGACATATAAGCTTGTTCACATTATGGCAGTATAGCGATAGAATGACGTACTACTCCTACCGAATGACATATAAGCTGGTTCTTGTTACATAGTGCTAGATGTAAAAATGCACACTCTTATCACATATAAACAGGGCCGATCCGAAATGGCCACTGGTTCTCTTTGCTAATGATGTTGCTGTCTTGTCGTAAAACATTATCACGTAAAGCAACACAACAATACCGGTCTGCAAAGCCAAATAGCTATATATGCTTAACTTGTAGGTAAACAGATACTGCAAAAGATGCTTCCCAGTTAACAGAAGACGTTGACGTAGTGTTGTTTCAATGCTGGGCCAACGTCTAAGACGGCGACATTGAAACAACATTGCTTCAACACATTTTGTTTGTTGGGTTGTAGTATAGCACTGTCACTTACAGGAAAAGTAAGCAGTTGGCATGTTCTAATATTTGTCCAGCGTCGTACACAGTTGATTAAAATTCACCCTTATGATTCCCAAATTGTTTCTTTCATTTTTTCGGTAATTTAAATCTGGAATTGCTAACGCAATTTCCAGCTTCAAATGACAAACAATATTTATTTTCATAAGAAGCATACATTTCACTTATTTACTTATTACATTAACTACGTTTCCACTATAAACTTTGTTATGAATTGTGTTAAAAGTGTATTTGGTCTGGTATGTGCTTGAACCCGTAGTATATGTATTGTTCCAGCAGCATACGGATTCAAACTACACTAAAAAGATAAGATAAGTTTTATTTCCAGTCGCAAAGTAAAACATATAACATTAGCTGTAATCAGCTAGTCAAGCGACATGTAAAATAAACAATAAAGATAACAACTAAAACAAGCAGGTTGGCTGGCAGGAAGTTAACATGAAATGTAAAAACGTGAGTAGGAATTATTTAGAAAAATACTTATAATGTATATGAGAATATAAATTAGCTGGTAAAAATTACATAATACATTTTGGCACATAAAAGTAGATAAAAGATTATATAAAAAAACTTGTGCTGTATATGAGAAAATTATATGATTAAAAGTTGTGTACAACATTTCGCATTTATTGATAATTAAATAAATATATCACATGACTTTGTCAAGTGACCTACCTCAATTGTACTCTCAATTAAAGAGAAAAATAAGCTCGCAGGTCATCTCTGAAAGTTTTCAGGTCTCTGGTAATTCTCAATGGCTCTGGCAAAGAGTTCCTGATTTTGGGGGCTAAAAAGCAAAAGGAATTTGTTCCATGTCGCACCCTCTTCATGAGAGGAATTTTCAGGATATTTTCAGAATTTCTTAAATTACGGGTGCGACAGCGTTTTTCAATCAGTTACAGGAGGTATGTCGGTGATAAATCATTAAGAATTTTAAAAGTCTGAATTGCGATACTCATTTGTCTCCCAACTTCCAGAGATGGCAGGCGAGCTTTATTCAGGAGGGACTCATATGAGGCGGTATGGTACACTGCCACTGTCTCGTATTTGTGGCCATATAATATGTACAGACACCACTGAGCTATGCATCTTGATTATCACTTTACGCATCAGTAATACAAATCGGTAACCATGGTAAGATATATGACAGAGAGGGACACATACACAATTTTGTCAATGTATTTTTTTATTCAAAGCAGGGCCCGAGCGCTTGATGTTTTTCACGGGGCTAATCACGCGATGGCTTCATTTGCATATGTAAATCAGGTAGTCGCTAGTAATCTTTGGGAGTGGAAACTGCACAGACTAAGTTAATGGTCGCCATGGGGAGATGAAAACAACAGTGTATTTAAAGCTACTCAACGAAACGTAATGTATTGTCAGGAGCAAAAAATACAGTGGCAGGTTGTTTTTATGTCGACTTTGCCACAATTCATTTATGAACGCCGTCTTTTACAAATATGGGGACCAGGTCAAACTGCCTTTACCCCTTAAAGAGCTACATTGGACATTTCAATTTTCACTCACTTGAAGTTGTGTCTCGCTACCGCGATTCACAACTTCAAGTGAGTGAAAATTAATCATGTTAATTTGAGACCAGTCATTCCTTTATATTCACAATAATAACATGATTTAGTCGGATACTAAAACAGATTAAAATCTGATTCAAATTGCATTACTGATATATAACATCAGTGATTGTACTATAATCTTTAATAAATAAATCATTATAAAATGCAATAACATCGTATCACGTACGTCTTATACCATAGTCTTTATTCTGACATTCATTCTCGCTGATAATAAGATAACAGAATGATGTATAAATGTAATTTATTAACTGAAATCTTACAACGTATTTTTATTCTGTGCATATTATTCAGAATATGTCCTGCGGTGATTAAACCTTTAACCACAGATCCCGATTATATCTTTTTTTTCTGTTTTTATTGGCACATTACATACCAGCTTTTGAATATGTTACAGATAAAACGTGACATCAATCAGCAAGATATAAAAATCGATTTCCTCCATTTCGTCAAATCTGAATAATTTTCGCTCACTTGAAGTTGTGGATCGCGTCAGCGAGACACAACTTCAATCGGGTGAAAATTCCAATTAAATAATTAAAGTGGGAAATCGACCATCTTGCGTGTTGTAATATCGTCCACCCAATGTAATGTGATCAAATTGACTCCTGGATGTCAAAGGCCAAACATGGTACCACTCAGAAGCTTGTCGTCCTCGCGGGTTAACGAGGCTGATGAGGGAGAACGACGAGTGATGGCAGCTTGACCTTTGACCTGGAAGGAGTAGGGTGATTGGACGCCGATCCCTATAAGTTAATTATCCTGACAAGATCCCAGTTACATCTGATATATTGCCATTCTCACATCATTATTACATATACTCATAAATTTCAAAAGCGTGGTTTATAGTGCTTGTGTCATTTAATCTACAATGATCTAAGCCATTCAGCGCGGGGACCGACTTTAGACGTCAGAAGCTGACGTTCATAAACGTCGAATTCTGACGTCTATAAATTATTTATCATGCCGTAGACCCATAACATAGGTATTCAAATGAAGACGTTTGTGATGATTTCAAATTGAAAAATAATTGGTCTCTTGGTTTATGTAAGAATATTTCAGTGCTTTAAGGGTTAAATCGTGCCTATGGTGATTAAAGAGACGTATCTGTTACTTCATATAGTTGTAGGTATGACCCTTTAATCCCCATGAGGCTACTAGAACACAGTGATGTGATCTGCACCCTACACATATCACCGTGCGCATGTCTATGACACTGACAAAACACGCTAGCCCAACAAACGTATTTTTAACCTCCTTGATGTAACCCTGCACCAGCAGTGTGACTGAGGCACCATAGGTGATTACACAACGAATACATTAGTCTTCATGTTGGCAAGTGGCCACAATGTGCCAGCGGTAATTGTCTCTTTGGTGATTGATAGCGATGGTAAACAAGATACACAGGTCATGGATCTACCTGTAATACACAGTAATCACAAGACATAGAAGAAGGAGTCAGGGTCACGTCGTTGGTGAAGCAATATACCTACATCTGAGGCAAACTCATTGATCAAGATCGTCACTAATTATATAAACAGAGGTGCATGCTAACTGCTCTGAATAGTTCATTATTTAAACTACAAATAACTTGTTATACATTATATATTTTCCATGGTTCATTTCTAATATAAATGTATATAATACACATGATAAATTCCCACATAGGTTATGTCTTCTCTAATATCTGGACAAGTTCATCTAATTACAACGCAGTAATTTACATTACCTTTAGTCGATTGTGGAGTGTTAGTTTGCTGGCATGTGATAATATATCGTTCCCTTGGATATGAAAGGGTGTATCTGCCACTTTGTGAAGTGGGAGATACACCCTTTCATGTCCAAGCGGCGATGTGTGTTTCTGGGTAGTACGTACATAAATGTGTGGACAGAGAAGTTCACGTAGTGACTGCCATACTGTGGTGGTGAAATGAATGGAGTTTTAGGTAACATGTGTGCACACGTAGGCTCAACTGGGCCAGGAGACCCTCCTGAGGACGATGAGATGAATGTCAGATAATTATCGATGTCAGATAAGAGGAGACGATGAGGCTTTATTTCTGCCGTGCGAAGCCAAGAAGCAGTATCTGCTTACTTGTAAAGTGGGCAGATACTGCCTTTTGGCTTTGCAGAACAGATTTGTAGGATTTACCGTCTGCTTCTCTGGATCTATATCATGTACAGCAGTGTAGTGCTTCAGCAGTAAGACCCATCCCTGTCTGGAAGTGACTGAGAGAGCTACCACCCAGTGTACGTTGGCCCAGCATTGTGTGAAACAATGGGCCAACGTCTTGGTTGGACGCATACCAAACTATCTATACATGTTTATTTTGTCAAGTATTGTTAAACAGGCATTATTGTCAGTTATTTGTGTTTTCATGATTGAGGACAGTTATAATTAATCAATGCATCACTTAGTATACATGGGTATATCTGGATAACGCCTTAAATTAAACAAAATATAATCAATTATTCCAATTCTACAAAAATAATAATACCAATAATTATGAATCATTGTATTTAACAACTTTCTATAGATATTGAACATGACATTACAGTAATTAAACATTGTAAACAGTCGCTCAAAGCAACATAATAAATTTTCCGGAGGAATCAAGATAATGCCCACAAGATGAGACACGCAATCAGCCGGACACACGATCCTAATTGACAATAACATGGCAATATGAATCCGCATAATATAAAAGGACAGAGCCGAGCAGGCGGGTAGAGATGGACAAATGTAGTGAATTAATACATGGACTGTTCCTATGTCATTCGTAATATAATGTACAAAAATAACTTTTAATTATAGTTTGATCGAGATGTCCCGATTTTCGTATTTTAAAGTCATACATATACTAACGTTTTGCTAAAAGTCCCGTTTACAGAAGGATGAATTAATATACATTACATTTAAGATTTGCATCGACGAGTCTTAAAAGTAGTTTACTTTTCATTTGACACCAATGCTAAGATAATTTTTGTCACAGAGATATGACTGTGAAATGATTGTATTGTCGTGAATTTTGTCACTAGGACATAATATATCTATTATATACAAAAAAAAAATGGTAAACGACCTTGAATACTTTTTGCCAAATTGAGTTTGAGTGTCGCGTTTGTGAGACACAGTCTCAAGTGGGACTGGCACCAACTGGTCGCGAGCCCTTGTCAACTGTTACTTTACTCATTTTCATATTTCTACTTTCATTTTTACAGTTTTAAAAATGATATACTTTGACTAATGATATATAGTGTTTGAATTTTATATAAAAAACATTTATTGTATTGTTTTGCAATAGATATTTAACTTACCATAGCACAAAGAGCCATCGAAAATGTATGATCTTGCTACTTGCATACATGCTATAGTCATGACAAATAATGGGGAAACCCGTCTAATAGAGCAACATTTCGCCCTAATATCATAGTGGCAGACAATACATAATATCAACACACATTTAAATGACCATGATTCAGTCAATTTGACGCCGCGCTGTAGATTTTTATGCCAAACAGATAAAACAAAGGATGAGTCCAACATCTGGGTCATCTCGGTGATTGTGCTGTACTCGAGTGCCATCGATAAATAATCGATTTTCATAATATGTTTGAAAATAAACTGTTGCACTTAAATATAAAGTCACTAAATAAATTAAAAATAATAATCAGCTGAAGTAAATCATGTACATAGAATGAGCTGAATTATATTGCATGTAAAGTGAACTTGATTATCCTCCACAGTCATAAAATAAAATATAATACAATCATGCAAATGAGCGGAATCATTTCACATCCATCACGTTTCGGCACAAATTCGTTAATGGATAGTTGGCCACTTTTGCGACACGCTAAAAATGAAATAAAAAAATGAAATGAATCAGACTTTAGGCCACCTTTGTGCACATATAGGCTAAACTGGGCCAGGAGAACCTCCTGAGAATGGTGAGATGATTGAGATGACACTGTCCTCCAGACACAGAATTCGAAATTCGAGCCCTGGCGGTCTGAGGCTGAGCACGCTACCTCCGCTACCTCTCGGTCACGGAGGCTCCCCACAATACTGACTTTCATACGTGGATGGGGAAGAAACATTTTTGTTTTTTTCAAACCGCCGAGACCGGCAACCGCACCCCGAACTCTGGCGTGAAAGGCAGCGGTGCTAACCACTACCCTAAGGCCCCCGCCCACCAGTCCACGATAACATCCTGAGGATAAAGAAATGGTACGAATATGGATCTTCAAGGCTTAAGAGTTGAATCCTGACGATCTGAGGTTGAGCAAAATACTTTTAAACCAAAGTGGATCACAACATTATTGAACCTTTATGTTTTGATGGAAAGAGGTATTTTGTTTATTTTAAATTGTATAGGGAAGGTTTAGAATGTTGCGGCAATGTAAAATATGTATTTGAAATATTGAATTAGGACAATACACCAATTACTGTATGATATCAGATAATAATATATTTATGTCACACTGTGGGATGATTTAGATTTATATTTATTGCCTGAGTGGTGTTTCTCCACTGCTATTGGCCATAGCGTGTTCACTCAGTGAACACATCTGGACTAAAGTGACCCAAATAAATATAAACTCTCCCCAGATTAAGGTAAGAGAACATCTGACCTTTAATGTCTGGTGAATGTGGCTTTGATTCCATATACATTACTAAATAACGACTGTGACTCTGATCGAAACTTATACCATACACAGCGAGTATGTTACTTTACACATGTTATCAAACATTTTGGCCATATACCCACCCCGATCCTTGCATCCACCCACTTATACTTGCATCCACCCACCCATCCTTGCATCCACACACTCATTTATGCATGCACCCACCCATCCTTCCATCCACCCACTCATCCATACATCATCAGTCTATCCATCCACTCATCCATCCACCCACCTATCTAATCATCTATACCTACCCAACCATATATCCACTCATCCATAGACCCATTCACCCCTCCACCCATTCACTCTTCCACCCACCCATGCATTAACTGATTAATTCACCTATCTTTCCATCCATGTGTGTGTGTTATTTATAGTGCAAAAACTCAAAAGTATAACATTCCTTTCATATTTGGTGAATTATAAAGTAGTACTAGCTATATAAATAGCTATCTGCACGTAGGGCCTACTACACTACTCGTACTACTTGAGCTCAATTGACTTGACGAATTGCAACCGTGTGTACCGGGGCCATATTATTTTCTTCGACGCTGGCACAACATTGAAACAACATTGGGTGAATGCCCCGTGTTTGATGAGATACATACTCGTGGTCGAGTGTGAATGAATAATTTATTGTGAACAACCGCACTCTACAAAAATAGACGATTTCAAATCTGTGTTGTTTTAAAGCTGGCTCCTAGTCGGGGATACTGGCCCAATATAAAGCCCGTGTTCTCTGCATATACGAGGCATAGACACAATGTTGCCTTAGCTCTGATCCAACATCTACGACGCTGGCCCAACATTAAAACAACACTGAGACACGTTTTGTTTTTACTGGGCTGCGCCAAAACCTCATATTTTCACCCTTTGTAGACCTGTCATGCAGATACTCTCTCTAGCATGGTGTCATGCGTGATACTCTCTCTAACATGGTGTCCTGCTTTCTCATGAGCCATCAACAAGCGCATATGACGACCAGTAATTCACAGTTTTCGCATATTTACATATGCTACACGTGTTCAATTGTTTTATTAGATAGTTTATGAATAGCTGTTGTACCACCTATTAAACACATGTACGAATTGGAATCGATTTGGTGTGTTTCTAAGGTGAAATAGACGCCTGCTCACTAGGCATCGGCATGAAAATTGACATTTTTGTTGATTTTATTTCGACATGGATAAACCTGTGGCGCCAAAAAATCGTTTGAATATACATTGTTGTCGAATACATCAATTCGATATCCCACCTGCTCAAATATTATCCTCCATATCTACGATATCCAGCAAAGCATTAGCTGAAATGGTCCTGCTTTCTAACAATTCCATTTGAGATATGTCCTGCTTTCTAAGAGCAAGTGTCCTGCTTTCTAATGAGCAAAGTGGTACAGTTGATATGACAAATAAGTATAAATTGGCGAGTATTCTTACTATCTATATTAATCATTCAACGCGGACAGAAGAGGCTGACACCATTAGGATGGTTTACAGCATGGTACACTGTCCCCATTTAAACACTGTCGCGTTACGCTGAAAATCCTGCCCGAGCGACTGTTTCGTTTAAATGAAACAAGTAATCATTTCATACAGGGGGAGGGTGGTGGAAGGGGTCGGGGAAGGCCACTTGCAGTCGGCATGAATCAGCACACGGCGTAGCAGTGTGTATGCACACACACTGCTACGGAGTGTAACAGCATGGTGGCGCAAAAGTATATGAGCACAAGCCACAAAGAGAGCCAAAAATAAATTACGCATCCACGAGTCATGGTGGAAAGGCAAGGTTCTGTATCATGGGATGGCTTCTATTCTGCCATACAAAGCCAAAAGGCGGTATCTGTTTACAATCACACAAATGGTTAAATTATCTTTGAGTTTTTCCAGACATTTTTAAAACATCACATGTCATGCGTCTACTTAAAAAGCCATATTTATCAAAAGATGACATGAAAAATTGCAGACCAATGTCAAACCTAAACTTTGTATCGAAAATCATAGAAAAAGTTTTTTTTTAATTTTTGTGCATTCACTAGTTAGGCTAGTTATAGAGACGAAATTCTTGATTTCTAATTATTGACACCCATGTCAAAAACATGAAATACGGGAATTTGCAGTTCTAGTCTATGGACATGTTTACATCATATGGTCATATTATTAACCTCATGAGTGCCACTATGACGACTTAGGTCGTCATACTTTTGTCGCTCCCCTGTGTCGTCATTTGTCAAGTATTTACCAATAGCCCCCCTGGCAAGAGTAGGCCCCCTAATTCATTTATGTCTGCTTCAGAGTGGAGGGTAGGTAATTCGTGTGTTTAGCATCACATGATCACTGCATTGGTCACATGGGCCCATACGTAGAAGTCTACCTGTTCATTTCAAGTAGACTGTGACAATGTAATATAATATAAATAATATATTAGAAGTCTACCTGTTCATTTCAAGTAGACTGTGACAATGTAATATAATATAAATATATATATAATAATATATATAATATATATATATATATAATATATACGTATATACGTATATACGTATATACGTATATACGTATATATACGTATGGGCCCATGTGGCCCATACGTAGAAGTCTACCTGTTCATTTCAAGTAGACTGTGACAATGTAATATAATCTATATAATATATATAATAATATATATATATATATATATATATATATATATACATATATTATATTTTTATTATATATATATGTATATTATTTATGTATTATATATATATATTAGATATATATTATGTATATATATATATTACATATATATTACATATATATTAATATATATTACATATATATATTATGTATATATATATATATATATATATATATAATCTTTAAGGGATTAATACTCTGCCGACAGCAGACAATTCCGACACTGATCAATTACATGTATTATGGTTTTTTCTGCAGGCGACAGAAGACATTTCCGACTCGAAGTTAAAGTATCTCATTTGTCATTTATCAGGACGACAGAAGACACTTCCGACTCGGAATTAAATTATCTCCCATTTGTCATTAATCAGACCGACAGAAGACACTTCCGACTTGAAGTTAAATTATCTCCTATTTGTCATTTACCGGGACGACAGAAGACACTTACGACTTGAAATTAAATTATCTCCCATTTATCAGGCTAACAGAAGACACTGCCGACTCGAAGTTAAATTCCTTGCCATCTGTCATCTATCAGGCCGACAGAAGACCCTTCCGACTCGAAATTAAATTATCTTATAATTATTTATATTATTATTATTTGTGTCAATTATTCTCATTATCTCTCAATTTATCCTGCTGACGGGTCACGCCTACCAGATACATTTATCTCCAGAAGTTTATAGGGGCCCTACCTACTTTGTGTCAGGATACTTCTGTGTATACCCATTAAAGGTATAATTATTCAGGGTATTCAGCCTGAATAGGTCGATGCCAAATTAAAATTTAGATAATCAGTAAATACATTTGCATACTCAGTTGTAGTTGCTGATGCTGGGGGCAGTGCATAGACATTATATGATCCACCATACTAATATGTGTTTTACAATTGAAGATTACGATTTTCTGCAAATTTTTGAACACTAAATAATATCCTGAAGATTGTGGAACATTTCTATTCATTTACAATTTTTTGAAATATCTGTAAACTGTATATTGCAGATTGGATTTCAGTACAGTAATTTTGGTCATGGTGAATTATTTATTATTTATTTAGAAAAAATGTGAACAAGAGAAGTCTCAGAGGGATAAACAAACAACATAGCGCGAATGAAAAAAAACTGGGACGAAAAACAAAAGTTGAAAAATTCAAGGTATACTTGGCACAAAAAGCAATTCAACAATTTAAATATTATCCTTTTATGTGCACCTTTTATGTGCAGCGCCACTAATCGTATTTTGAGTTTGACCTCCATAGCAGACAAATGACCTTGAAATTAAAGAAAGTTCACTTTTGAGGTTGACCATGAGCCAACTGACCATGTTCGCATTGGGCGGGACATCTGAAAAGTATGCGGGGATAACATTTTTCAGATTCAGTTTGAGTTTAATTGTTCAAAAATGTCGTTGATGAAAATGTCTCGTTCGACAGACAATTGTGCAGCTTGAGTCTGTTTCTGTATGCGTTGTTATGGCGGAATGTGGCCTGGCTACGGCTCTAATGGCCAGAAAACAGGTTAACAATATTATTAACTTATAAATTATGGCTATTACCCTTATTTTACACATTTTCCACTTTTTCGAATTAAAGGGTGGGGAAAAATTAATGGAAGATTTTAATTATGTAAAATGTATGTTTTTATAGGGCCTACCGATTTTATGAATCTAGGTCAGATAACTGAAGTTATTACCCCCACCCCCCCTCATTTTACTCATTTTCATCAGTTCGGTGTTTAATAAATGAAGCGAATGCTTTTGGTCACATTTAAAATGTTGTTGATGGCTACTAAAAGGTGGGTCGCCGAATTTTAAGAGGTTTCTTTCTGAAGCTATAGGTATACAAATTGCATGAATATACATGTAGGTCAAATAGCTCATGTTATGGTTATGACCCCTCGCCCCTATTTACCACTTTTTGGGATGAAAGGATGGGTAAACAGTTATAGAAATGACTCCCCATATGTTTGGATACCAATTAAAAAAAATATATAAATCTAGGTCAAATAAGTCAAGTTATGATTACTAGCCCCATTTTACCCCTATTTACCCCTTTGTTTGAGTGAAAATGTGGTGAAAAAGTAATACAAATATTTTTTTAATGGACTCCTATGGTGCTAAATCATATTTTTGGATACAAATTGTATTAATCTATGGTAAATAGTTTTAAAGTTATCGTTATTTACCGCTTATTACCCCTATTTCGGGCACTTATACCAGATTTTTGCTATGTTTTTTTCTATGTCATTTCAACAACATATGTCGACATTTTTAGCTTGTTAAGAATCTGCTCCGGGTTATTATCTAATACCCCTGGACTACGATACTCAACACCAGATTTCAAGACACAGAGCTGCAGAAATAGATAGTTCACTTTCTGCACAGACGCTAACGTTATGCAGTAGGGCCAAGTGGCTTCCCTGCAGGCAATGAATGTACGCGTGCGTCAACTCTTAGTGGCGGTGCAACATGCAAATATGGTTCAAACACACACAATATAAACATTATTTTTCGCGTTAAAATCTTATATAATAGTATATATTATGCCTATGATCTGAATATATTATGTAATATCTCAAGATATAAATTATGGTAATATCATCATAATGATAGCTGAGCCACCACCTATCCTTATTGCAGTATTTCATTAATAATGCATCATTACAAATGGTGGCTGGATCAATTGTTCAACAATTACCATAAAACTGTCATATATATTATACAAACTCCATATGATGATATTATACAAACTTAGGATAATGTGTCATTAACCCTTTAACCGCCGGTGCCGCATATATTCGGGTTCTCATTTTTTATCAGCACAATAAGTACCACATTTTAAATATCTTGAAGATAAAATGTGACATCAACCAGCCAGATTTGAAAGAGTTGACCTCCATTTTGTCAAATCTGAATAATTTTCACTCACTTGAAGTTTTGGATCGCGTCAGCGAGACACAACTTCAAGCTGAATAATTTGGCGGCTAAAGGGTCAATATTATCAGGTGATGATAACCATGTTTATTGATATCAGTGAGGCTTACAAGTCCTTATGAAATGTGTGCGGGGGTTAGTGAGAGTGCGGCCTCACAGACATTAGATGTCAATGCTGGTTCAATGCTGGCTCAATGCCGGGTCACACGACGTTGGCCCAGCACCGAGCCATAGACCCCCTCCTGACGAGATGAACATCTCAGTTTTACATAATTATCTACACTGAGCTGGGATCGTTTAAAGTCTAGCAGCTCAGTGTAGGTGATCCAACAAATCTGTCCACCTATTGCCATGCTTACATTTTATCTACAGTATTAAAAAATATTGTCATTAATGCGATACAAGCACCATATGATATCTGAAAACAACACAAATTATTTAGAATCGGAATAATTTACTTATTTCTTTCCACACAGCTTCCCCAAATTTTGACAGAGGTTTCCAAGTTGTCAGCATTATTAGTTTTTAAGAAATTGTGATTGTTTTCAGTCACATTTTTAAAAAGCGTGGTTTTAAAATTGTCATTTAGGGAACATGTATACTGGTGAATACTAAATGTATTTTTTCTCGAGTGTCAGAAATGTCACACATATTACGCAAACGTTCTTCGATTCGTAAACTTCTAAATGTTTTTGTTACAGGATCTTTTATTATTATATAGCTTCCAGCTTCTAAGGCTATGGCTAACATTCCTGCAGCCAAGTGAACAATAAAACTTCTTGGTTTATTTAGCTGCCACTGTGTTAAACCTATGCTAATTAGACAACTTAAAACCCGACTAAATCGTGTTCGGCACGCATTAATTATGCTAAGAAGTACCAACTTCTACAAAAAAATACTCCTAGGATTTTATAGGAGCTGCTTTTCAAAAAAATCGTCTAGTCTACGTTCAAGGATGATAATTTTAACTAATCTTTTCATTATAGGCCTACATGACATCTTAACAGTAGGCCTAAATCAATTGCAATAATAATACAAATTAAAGTGTAACAAATCCACGTGCAAGATCATTTAAGATTTGTGTCTTTTTGTCGGGTAAATGAGTGTTAAAGGTGATTTATTTTCACATGTGTTGCATATTAATATAAATTTCTGTTTTGTGTGATTATACTAATGGTTTCATTACAAAAAATTGTAATATTAGGCTAGTGTGGGTAATATTTTGACAGGTGTTTTTATCTATCAAAACCTTCATTCTGGTGACAAAAGGTTTAAAATAAGATTTTTGTACACTTTGATTTTGAATAATGTGCATATGGTTATGAAAGACCCATAACATTTATGTTGGCAGCAAAATTCCACAATTTTATAGAAACAGACCCGGGCCTACATAGATTGTGGTGTGAAAATATGTATAAATAATAACTTGCTAAAGCAGTGTTTACATACAGTCGATTTATGTGAAGAAATGCTTTAGAACAAACGATGCTAGTTCCCCTCACTGTGCTACCGGACCATATCTTAAAGTACTATACAAGCAATTAGCGGTAACGCTTTAACTTGATCAAATAGCGTCATAACACTCTTGGCGCGCCAGAGTGCAAAAACTCGATTACAGTGGAAAGATAAATAAATATTGCATCGTATTTTGCATTAAATATAAACTGTTACTGTTTATCCTTGTTATCTTTTGTACTAGTGAAAACTGTTTGTTTGTCCCCTAATCTTAGTTTTTGTTCGCAAACCTGTCCGCCGGTAATTTCAAACAATAAACATAAAAATATAATAACTTGAAGCAGATGGGTTATTATGATTTCACTGAACCATAGTATTCACATCGCGTCGGACCCCACTCATGCGGGCGCTAACCATGCTGCGCATGCGCTCCATTGCATTGTGCGCCCACATTGTTTACTCATGACGACACCCCTAATTAAAAAAAAAACACTTACAGCGCGGGGACCATCTTTAGACGTCAGAATCTGTCGTATAAAGACGTCATATTCTGACGTCAAAGGTCGATCACCGTACTGAAAGAAATAACATACTTATAATGGCCGTAGATCCATAACAAATGAAGCGAAAAGAGCTAACTAAGCCATTGATGATGATTTCAAATTGAAAAGTCAAACAAAAAATTTAAAACAAATTAAAATCCTGATCACTACTATTTACGACGTGATGACCACACACTTCGGAGCAATGTGAGACCCATACTTAGGCCTAATTGATAGACAGATATAATTTTGAAAAATATTCAATGTGGATTGACTTAGCAAAGGGGAGGCGGTGCCATCATTTGAATTATGAGGGGAACATCCACTATCACAGAAAAAAACCCAAATCATTAACGAGAGCATAAACATGAACATCACATCTCCCATATAAACACTTCTAAAGAAAACAATGTCATTATATTTACGACGCATAATTAAAGGTAAAATGCTCGGTAATCCCGAAGTCGGTCCAGAATTTAAAAAACATACTCTATAAATGTGATAAATGGGCCTACCGGTCAATTGTTTTGGAAAGCTCGAAAAGCAGTTTGAAAGCACTTAAACGAGTCGCCAGCAACCAAGGGGTTGATATACAGCAATGTGAAATGTAAAGTGAAAGCGCTTAACCCTTTCAATCCTGACTTTACATTGTCATCTTTATCCACTACAAACCGCGAATTGCTGTCGCAATTCTCGACTTGTAGTGGATGAAGATGATTTGAAGTGGGTGAAAAACTAAAGAAACAACCATGTATTAGTGAACCAGTTTCATGGATATTTTCATTCAAAACCCCTTGGTTGTAGGACAATTAAGCCTGTTTTCAGGGATGTAATATGATGCTTTAATGCATCGTGAGGGCTCAAAGGGTTAAAGGAGTCGCCAGCGAGGAAGGGGTTAATATACCAATACCATGGACTTTATTAGAAAAGTTTCTAAAACAATCGTGAACTACTTCATGTATGCCTACCCGTACACACAGCTATGCATATACCAATAATAATCGCCATCGCTTATTCATGGGATAGCAAAACAGACATCGCGTTTTTTACGCAGTAAAAAAATAACTATAACTTATATGCCTATTTATTGCTATTGTGTACAGCTATTTACGCTATAACAAAATGACTAAAGCGTATTCACGCGGAAGCAAAAGTGATATTGGGTATTTATGCTGTAGTATCGCGATGTGGTAGACGGAATGATCACATACTAATTGAATGTCGCTTCCTGAGCTCCGCGATGGACAATTCCGCGATTATGAAAAGACGCTGATATACTGCAAAGAGAGGGTTATTTTATAATGAAAGATGCTACTTCTCTGTCTAAAATAACGGTCTTATGTTTGTCATCGATCAGGCCCCTACCTCTATGGATTTTAATAATGAAATATGTTCATAAGTTTATCATTAAAATATGCCAATAAAGATAAGGATCCTATATTATCATAAATACCATGCCATTATAATTGATTTGGAGATTATTCAGAATCAAACTGCAGGCAAAACTATCTACATGTAAGAATTTGATTTAATCGTTGTTTTTCACCATTTCACCGGTGACTATAGATTCTCTCCAATACGAGAATATGATCGATGTTAAATAATAAACAACACTATCGAGCAGTTGAAGAATATATCAATTTTAAAGACGTATAATATATAATTATGTATTCCCGTATTGAAAAGGCTGGTGAACTCTGGCCTCTCATTCTCGGCTTCTATTTATAGTCAGTCAACCTGCGACAGTGTCCATTACATAATAGTGTGGATGGAGGAGGAGCGCGAGGGCTGACACAATATTATGCACTAGTGAATAAAACCGTTATGAGGTTAAGTTAGCCCCATCAGTGGCTGACCCGGAACGGGTCAGCCACAAATGCATACATAGGCTTCTGGCGAGAAACCCCACCCCTCAGGACCCCTGGTTATCGTGGAGTTAAATTACGAGGGAATCGTACCCACCTGCAAGTATCTATGTGTGTACGCATGGTCCTGAATATTCAAGCAGCTGCGGGCACTTTTTAAACGATATGTAAGATTAATATTAATTAATATATCCAAGCATATCCAACAAAGGTCATTGTCGACGGTTTATAATTCTCCAACTCCCATTTTGATCCCGCTCTTCAAAAAATGCTCGGCTAATCAGATACCTTGTAAGAAACCACGTGATCATACAAAAAATGTAAACAAGCACACGTGCCACGTGTATACATCGAGGACAAGTCCCACCATTAATGCAAAGTCACATATTTTAACCACATGTTAGTTTATGCACATTATAGGAAGTGTTATGCCTAGAAAGACCTGTATAGACCTAAGTAATATAACCTATGATTTAAATACACGATAAAAAAGTGCAGTACATGTAAGTTAAATTATATAGCGTAATGTATATTACCAAAGTAATTTTTTTCAGTTCTTTTGTTTTGAAGAAAATTATTTTTGTATAGCCTTAATATATATATAGGCTAGTGCAGAAGCCAAAACGTCACAAACCAATTATTTAGGGAGTTCTTGTGCACATCACTGCATTAGGTAGGCCTATCGTTTTATAAGTTAGAATTTCAGGGTCACAAATCATGTAAATTTGACAAATGTGATGTTTCCATAGTAAGCTTCAAAAAGATCGTTGTACTCTGACCCGAGTAAAACGATCTTTTTGAAGCTCTTCACAACAAATATCCCCATATTTTTCATATAACATTATTTCAATGTCACGTTCGGTATGTGGTTTTAGTCTAACCCTACTCTCCATACAGCAATGCTAGTTAGGCCTACCTGATGACGTGACACTTATGACGTAATGATCACCCTTGAACAGGCTAATATAAAGGATTCATTCTTAACCTAGCAGTGTAATATAGTCTAACAGCTGTCACAATCATATCATCCACAGTGGCGGATCCAGAGGGGGCAGCCAGCGTCCCCCGTTCAGGCCCCCTGTTTATATTTCGTAATATTCCGGCCAAAATATGGTCGAGAATACGTCATTTGAGACTTTATATTATTAAATTTCCCAGGGGAGCAGCCCCCCCGGATGGCCCGGACCCCTCTAGGACATATGAGTGCCAGCTGTGGTGTGTATAAATTCTTGCAAAAATCGGCGCCCCCTCTTCTGTCAAGACCTGAATCCGTCATTGCTCCATCCTTACCACCTCTTCGTCTGACACTGTTTTTCACGAACACAACGCCATATTCAGACTAAGACAAAGGATCGAGCCCTAATCTGAGCGAGGCGCGGCATATATACGTCTACATGGACAAAAACAAGGTTCTAAATGGAACTTATTTTAACCAACATTTTCAGTCATATTTTGATCTATCCTGAACTTGGGCCTGAAGTACAACGCATTTCGTGGATATCATATCCCCCCTCCCTTGGTACGACCCCCACATGTCCTACTTGGATATAGCTAGAGCCGTCAAAAAGTCACTTTGGGTCCATTTGAAAATGAGAACAACAGTTTTCAAATTAACGAGATTCGACGTGTCATACATGATTAAATTAAAAATGGCTGCCTAAATTTCTGATAAAATTAATACATTGTCACTACCGTTACACACCTAGACTAATACAATCAATAAAACCTTTTGACGCGAGCCAAGCCAAGGTCAAAGGTCACGAAATGTCAAATATATCAGACGATAATAAGTGCGACAGTTTTATAGGACTAGGCCTAGAATTATTTTTTCAGTTGAATACATGAATGGGGCGTTAATATGTCATGCACATATAACCTAAGCTGGATCAGGCAAACTACCTCATGATGTTGAGATGAATCATATGATAGGCCTACTGCCCACAAAAAGGGAAATTGGGAAACACCATACATTATTTAACTTGGGATTATTCTTTTAGGTTTCGGGCTCGTTTTATTGTTTTAATATAAAGGGACCTTTCCTGTGGCCTGTGTTATTGGACTGGGTGGGAACGTAAGGAATTAGTCACAGCTGCTTTCTCAACTGACTCGTTTTTAGGTTTTTCCTTCTTGTGTAAATACCAAATAATATGTGGGAGTTTCTATGGCGTTTCTAATTGTTAAAATAACTTAGCATAACGTATGTAACGTGTTTGACTATGTGTGTTTGACTATATGTATTTGCCTATGTGTGTAGATCTTGCAGAGGTTTTATTTAGTTTATTTATATGCTTCCTAAAGACTGTATAGCTCTAGATTTTGTGTTTACGTTGTTTTAAATAATTATGATTCATATTTTAAAAACCCTGTGTTTATTTAAATATAGAAATGATAATCCTGGTTTTAAGTGTACATATCATGTCGGACACTGTTATTTCCATTTGTCACAAACTTGCTACAACTATTATCAAATTAAATATTATCATAATAACATCAAGTTTTAAACTAAATGTCTTTAGTTTAATCAGTTGGACATTTTTACTTTATGCCTTCCACAATTTTATCACACAAGCAATGATGTTGTTTTTAACCTCATAGTTTCTAAAATTGCCATATTATATTCTGTACTGGCAGGTAGCGTTTACACCATTAATGGCAATATGGTAATGGTCCAGTACGGGTGCGGCTCACCACAACCATAATTACTGGTAACCGTAGCGGGCCAATACTGGTACGGTGTTTCGCAGGCATAATGTTAGGAGCACATAATTATATAGCCCTAATTGCGGTACCGGCCCTGTAGAGATGTGGTAACTGGTGCCAGTATCATATTATTTATAACCAGGTGTCTATCATATTTGACAACAGACGCCCCCTACCCAACAAACATTCTGATGATGGCCGGTATAATGTTTTTCACTGGCATGTAACGTTTGTACCGTACCGTTGATGGCAATAAGGTAATGGCCCAGTACTGGTGTTTTTCACCAAAACCATGAACTACAGTCAGACCTCAGATGGACAACATACATACAGAACACAACCAACAAAGCACAGAAGATACTAAACATGTTGATAAGTAACATTAAACAAGCCTATACAACTGTAAAATCACAGGCATACGAAACACTAGTCAGACCCCAGCTTGATTATGCATCAGCCATCTGGGATCCACACACGGCAACATTAACAAAATACAAAACTATGCAGTAAGATGGGTCCATCATGACTATTCACACTACACAAGCGTTTCCTTCTTACAAAAACAACTAAATGTCCCTCTCTTTCGGTTAGTCATCTACAAAGTAGACTAGTACTTTCCTACAAAATTTGCCATTGGAAAATTTCCATCCCTATCCCACCATATTTACAAATACTCCTCAGAACTACACGCCACACCTCAAACATAAACGAAAATAGCTACTGATACAGACAACTCAGCACATCAACAGACACATACAAATACAGATACTTACTACGAACATTCATAGACTAGAATTCACTGCCACTACAGTGCAGGCCTTCAAGGAAGGCCCAACCCGCCATCTCCTTCCGAGCCTGTAATTCACATGTGAACCCCACTGTATATAACCACGAATGCACTCTCGATCCACTATAAAAAAAAATCTGGGGCCGTATTCTCGAAAGAGATAAGAATTGCGTAAGTCTAAGAATTGCGTAAATAGGCTAATAAGTTGCGTAACTTTGAGAATTTTTCTTAAGTGCTATTCTCGAAATAGTTAAGATAAGAAATTGAGTATTTTATTGCGTAACTTTACGGCAGCTTCAAAGGTGCCGTAACTTTACGCTACTCAGTGTATTTTGTGCCAAAACAGCACAGAAAAGCCTTGTTTACAGCCAAAAACTACACACATGTGAAACTTACGCTTATTTGAACACTATACAAAAGACCGTCAGTACATATTGATGTTTTTATTAAGATAAACGACATTGAAGTTTGCATGCGAGAGAAGCTGTCGCCATAGACTGGGCATAGCCATAGGCCTAGAATCTGCACAACATGACTGATAGACTAGGCAAGCTTTGTGACGTCATAGTAAGATGACGATGTTGGAGCTGTTGCTATTGCAACAAAGTAAAGAAATTTGAGTAGCAAAGAATGTTTTAAATTTTTTCGAGAATAGCAGCTTACGCAACTTCTTAGTTTCGCCACTTCTTATCTTAAATAAGAAAAGAATTGTTCTTATCTTAGCAATGTACGAGAATACGGCCCCTGCACTGCATTGCAAAAGTCAGTTCTTTTTTCATGGCGTCACGTGTGATAATAATGTCATTAAGTGCCAATTAAAACAAAATCATATAAGTGTTACAGCCTAGGCTATCAGGGCTGGGCAGGAGGCCGAACAGCTTATCGCTGTTGGGGGCCGAGCAGGTCAACATGTCACGTCACTCACGCCACATAGGCCTATAGGCTTGTAACTTGTTATGTTCTAAGGGGCACAAGGGGTAAGGGGTTGAACAGGACAGAGGTCGAACAGGAAATGGGCCGAAACGACTGGCATTTGTCACAACTAAATATTTTTATATTTTACACCTATTGAGTTAATTAAATTAGCCAATACAAGAAAGTAAATATTCAACAGTGCTATATATATGGGAATATTTGTCATCAGAGAGCTATTTCAGATGTCTGAGAACTGATAGTCTTGTTGCTTAAACTAAAGGTACACATTTTATGTCCTAAAATGGCATTATAACAATGACAAAATCAAGCACAGTGGAGCTTACAGGGCTTTATTGTTTTTACTGATAAGGGTTGAAAAACAATACCCCCAAATCACCTTAAAACTCCGTTACAATTCCTGTAATGTTATTAGAAACTATACTCTTTTTGCAGTCCCCCAGTTGACTTGGAAGTCCATATTATGTCCTAAATTGTACAGAAAGCATAATCTCAGATATATTATGAGGATAGATGTATCTAGAAGATATGGTAACAGAGTTTTACTTCACAAAGCTGTCTCTCAACAGGGAAAATTTAACTAACCAAACTATTTTCAAGGACACTCCAGGTTTAAACCTCATTATATGTCACAATAAATTTGCCTAAGCGAGACAACTATGCAAACATAAAAAGGCAAATTAATAATTAATACCTTGTGAATAAATTTCCGTTACCCTTTACTAGCTATAAAAAACAAGGATGTAAAGCTGTTTTATTGAGATCACTTTGGGTGTTTCTAATATTGCAGATTAAACGAGTAAAAACAATTTAAATATGATAACTGTATTTTTAAAAGTAGCAAAAAACATTTCCATATAAGAAGTTTGGTAGATGTTACGAGTTATAAATAAAAAACATGCAAATCAAGCTCCTACAATGAGAACTGAGAGTTGTTTATACATTGACAGTGCATTGACAGTTTTAGCAACACAGTTTTAGTAACGCAGTTAAAAAAATGGAAACAGTTGCATGTACAGTATTACTTGAGAGCTAATGTTGGTTTCCCCTGAGAAGACTAATATAAGCTAATCTTGGTGCCTGTCAGTATCCCAACGCAGCAATCATATTTCTTGTTACTAGAATCAAATTTTTAAATATTAGCCTTCAAACTCTGTGACTAATAGTAATGTAGTTTTAGTAACGGAGTTTTAAATCTGTGTTGCAGCTGGAAATACAATGTCAGGTGGCAATAATGAAGGCTTTTCTATTTGCAAATGCTGCCTGGGCTAACAGCTCTTTAATATACTGTAATAGGGTTGATACAAATTTGACAGCTTTGTCAACAAACAGTGGTAACAGAGTTTTATCATAGTTTATATACGTTTTTAACAGTTTTTAAACTGTTCAAAACAATTGCAAAACTTACCCAGAATTTTTTTCGCTTGCATGATGTTTGAAATGACAACTCACATTTATTCACAAGGTCGTAGTTTAGGTTTACACACAAGGTGGTGGTAGTAAACATGCTGGTAACGGAGTTTTGAACAAGTTAGGGACAGGCTTTCAATGTTTTCAACTTTTAAATCATTTTCGAACAAATTGTTACCATTTGATCATTGTTCTCCTAGTTGTGGCCACTAGAGTATACATAACAGTTAAAGCTGCATAACTGTTTTGCTTATTTTAATCAAAAGATCAATCCATGGAGAATGGTGCTTAATTTTTTTATTTTACTTCTCCGGTTACTGAGTTATTAAGGATTTAAGTTTTTTGTTTTTTGATATTGTTGCCCCACCAAAACAAAGACCTGATCACAGGGAGTAAGACACACTGTTTGTATAACCAGGACATTATAAGTACCAAGTGGCAGATAACGGTCATCATTAAAAAAGAGTGGAAGACTTTTAAAATTATTCCTATTTTTTAAGTGATCATAGATACATTTCACAGTACAAAGTGTATTGTCTCATGTCAGTTAGACATATCTAGAAGTTATTACTTTGTGTGATATGAGTGATATCTGCATATAATGTCATGTTTAATTTCGGTACCGGTATAGAGAATGTCACTCAATTGAAAAAGAGGACCCTGTTTTAGTATGGTGCTTTTAAGTGTGGGCCAGCATCTGAGCCTTTGGCCCGCCATTAAGACGCTCTCCCCCGACCGTGGGAATTTGCAGGCCGAATTACACCAAATTCAGTGTAGGCCTAAATCATCTTTTTTTGCGCAGTCTTTTATTTGATACCTCACGGGTATCTCAAAATATAGTGGCAATGCTATGAGTGAATTCAAAGTGAATTTTGAATGACAAGAGAAACACGATCTATAGTGACTATGCTATTCGAAAATATCAGACTATTTTACTTCATCGTTAGTCATCACATACAGCTATATAAATAGCGAAATTCGGTAAAATAAAATAATTGTAAAAAGGAATCCTTTACGGTACCAGTAGCTGAGTTCCTAGCAAACAAGAGGCATTCAACCATTGATGGGTCAATGTTGTACCAGCGTCAGAGAAGCTGGACCAACATTGAGCCATCAATGGGTCAGTGACTCGTGCCTGCTGAGTCCTAGGGGCTGACCTAGTCTTAGGACACCAACCGGTGGTTTGTGTGAGCTTGGCATCGCAGCCAACACGACCCAACAAACACCAGACATAGATCCAATGTTGTTTACTGTTGGACCACAGTCTGCGACGCTGGCCCAGCATTAAAACAACATTGAGCCAGTGCCTCGTGTTAGCTGGGGAGGCATTGATCCGATGTCAAACTAATTCGGGGCCATCGTCTACGGCTCTGGCCCAGCGTTAGACCAATGCGGCTCAACGTCTCGTGTTTGTTAATAAGGGGTTTGATGTTGGTCTAATGTAACATTATATTGGCCCACAATTAACCACTATTAGTATTACGTACATATTGTACACAGACGGACCGATTTACCACACCATATAACTTGATGGTGTATCGCGTCGTGATCTAATCCAGCTACATTTACATCGATTCTGTCCATTTATAAAGCCTTTAAAAATATATGATTCATTGTGTCGAACATTTTAGGTTATTTCGGTCGAAATAAGCAAAACAGTTATGCAGCTTTAAAATACAGTATATTGTAGCTCTATGGGAACATGTATTTATCATATATTTTTACCATAGTTTGGCTGCTCAACATGTCAGCAATAAGTGAATGTGGACAAACACACTGTGACAAATAGCAAAAGAGGTATCACTAGGATTAACATAGGAGGGACACACATTTTAAACAATTGTAGGCCTACCCCCAGGAAAAATATACCCTTATAGACTATATAATATTCAAATATTCAAGATAATACATTCGTTTGTTCAAAGATATGCCGGAAATCTATAGAATAGCTTCACCCTTGAAAGCTAAGAAATGTATCGTAGGCCTACTTTTTTTCATCATCAATGTTTGTACTTGTTTTGCATTTTTTGTCTTCATCACTGTTCGTACTTGTTTTGCAATCTGTTACCATGTTACGCGAGCTCTGATTGGGTAACGGCAATTGAGCTTCATAATACACATTCAGTGTGTAATCATATGATTTTATTGACAAAAACCTTCATTAAACTCTAATTAAAAAATGATAATAACTTTGAATGTTAGATTATAAACATAAACTGTTCCATGATTGATCGTAGTGGTTCGGAAAGTACCAAAAGTTATTCGAGTTGTGGTAAATGAGACATTTCTTACAAGGTGAGCTTAGATTTTTTCAATTTCTCACCCGAAGATAGGTAAAATCTTGGCATGCCTCCTCAGCCCATGTGGTTGACACAGGGCTGAAATCTTAGCTAAGGTTAAGTACTCTGGCGATCGCCAGTATGCCAGGCGAATATAGTGGAATAAATTAAATACAATGTTATTATCTATAAATCAGCGATGTCGTTATCAGAACTGACGATTTTGAAACTGATTTTTTTAACAGAGGAAATAGGCGGGATTAACTTATTGCTTACATATTGAAAATACCTGCTTGAGTTTAGAACAGGTGAGTGAATCTCGTGTTCTCTGAACCATATTGATGGTCAGTCAACCAGACATTATTAACTAAGAGAAATTTAGACACCATGATAGTGCGTACTGTCACGTAGCATTTCATTGACTGGGAATGTAAACTAAATATCGATTATTAGGGCCTATATATATTTAAAACGCCTGATTGAGTTTAGAACAGATGAGTGAATCTGGTGTTCTCTGAACAATATTTATGATCAGTCAACCAGGTAGCGAACATAAAACGTTGAGCCAATGCTGGGTTAAAGTTGGTCCATCGTCTGCGACGCTGGACCAACATTGCGCCAGCATTGGGTGAACGTCTGGTGTTTGCTGGTCAAATACTCTCCAGTGACCACCACGCGCTGACCACGTATAAGTTGACATCTCTCTGGGGAACGTCGATATGGCTAGTCATCCCGAAAGCGCAGCCAACACGATGCATTGATCTTAAGCAGTTTTAATTCTGGGCCAGCTTCGCGGACGTACGACCAACAATAAGCCAGCTTTTAACCTGTATTTGTATGATGGATGATGATGACGTTGACCGCAGTGTATGCCTCGTTTTGGGTTGCCGTATGAGGGTTATAAATAGTGACCATTTCACTGCAGACGACACTTGTGAATCGACCTCTACCAGCTGACGATCTACTCATTTTAGTCGCCATGTCTAACTTATCACTGATGATGTTTCTTCTCGCCACCGTGGGCATCAGTTATAGCTTGTTCTTACCTGGGTCACAATGTCCAGGTAGGCCCTTAATGCTCCTTTGAATTATTTGCTTTGTACAATATTACATATTGTGCTTAAAAAATCATAATCACAATTGATGTAAAGTTAAAGTGTGTCACAGCTAATTTAACTAGCTTGATTTTTTTCCGTTTAAATTGTTAGTGAAAATCCATTTTATTCATCCATGTGCTTCGTTTTGTATTTTCCAGTCAACCCACTCTGTCGATTAGTTGATGGAGCATACGTGGGGTGGGACTGCACCGGCACAGTGAGTAGATGTCAGGGCCTGTGTGGTGCAGGCTGTGAAGAAGAAGCGATCTCCAGTGTGGATGAGGATACGGGGAGAATAATAACTTTTTCGGGACTAACCTGCACGGTGACAGAGACGAGAAAGACAAACATCACATGTACAGGTAAGTGCAGTCCCACCAAAGCCAGCCCCGATGGCTCATTCGGTTCTGTTGTGGATTAAATCCCGGCCGTGTCGGATATTTTCCATCGAGGTTGTGCATATAGGCCTATAAAACGCAAAGCTGTTCAAATTATGGCCCGGAGTGTTGTCTATGACACTGTACACAATAGAGAACCCTTGGAGTCAGTCGTTAAGAGTAGGGCAAAGTGGAGCATTTTGTTGCAATATTGCCATTATCATTATTGTGCAGAGAATGATGAAAATCGATCGTCACTCATTCCGTTCCAGCAAACGTAAGATGTTGAGTCAATGCTGGGTTAATGTGAGACCGGCTTCTCTGTCTTTGGGCCAACATTAATCCAACATTGGCTTAAGGTTTTGTAGAAAACAATATTAACCTAACTTTGCCGTAATGTTGGCCCAGCATAGCGCAGTCGATTAGCCAGCATTGGAATAACATAGGTCAAAAGCTTTTAAACCTGACGTCTCAACTTAAAATGTGAGCCCACACACACGCACAGCATGATCAACTTCCATATAAGTGGTGTTCGTCTTCTATGACTTCAATGATTCAATGAAGCAAAACGACGCAGCTGTTTTAATTAGTGTGCCACATGGTACATTATACAACAGTATGAGTACCTCCGCCAGGGAGGCTATGTTTTTGGTCTTGTTGGTTAATTTGTATGTCTGTCCCTCTCGTAATTAATGGGATGCATCAGATTTTCACCCAGAGTTGTGCTTCGAGCCAAGGTACAATTGATTGAATGTTGAAGATGGTCTGAAACACGAACCAGATACAGGATCCAAATTATAATCCAGATGCTCATCCCACTAAAAATCTTAAAACTAAGATTTTCCAACGTTCTCTTAGTTTCATTAGCAAAGTTAAGATAAAGATTTCTGATAGAAATAAAAGAAATTTAAGATAATCTTAATTTTAGGATTCTTGGTGGAATGGGCCTCTTCTGATAGCATGCATTGGTGGTACTATTCTGACCTAAATGTATGGAAGACTACTTTATGACAGTCATAGTCGCACAACTATTGTGTAGGTTTACTAGACCTTCCCACCTTTTATGAATGAATAAATTGCTTTGAATCTATGACGTCATAATTGATAATTTGTAGTGAATTTTTACTACTGGCTTTATGATGAATGTGATACTATAGGTTTCGAGGCTTTGTGCACAAATGGCGTAATGTCATAACGTGTGAGAGAGCCTTCACTATGTAGTGTCTATATCATATTATATATCGAGCCAATGATCTATTCATTTTGGAGATGATCCGGATGCAGGATCTGGATTATGATAACTAATTGTGACGGTGGTTTGCAGTCTGCGACTGAGTTTCTAGTTAGAGTAGGCCCCTATGACTGTGACTTTTAACCCCATGGTGTGCAGTTTCCTTCATGTCTAAAATTTCTGAATTTTTACTAACTCTGAAATCCCGTTTCAACAGATGGCAAACTAACACTTCGTTACTTTTCGTTCTTTATAATCTTGGGGAACACCAGGAATGCTATGTATAGATTAGGACATGATTTGTAAGCTTGTCAGTGACGTCATATAATGGTATTTAGCCACAGAGAAAAAGTATAAGGCAAGTGACTTTTAGCCCCTGTGACTTTTAGCCCCACCCTCCCCTATACTTATTTATTTCTGGGCGTATGGTCACAAGAATACATAATGAATTATTGTTTTTCTGCAGGTTTATTTAGTATTTTGGTAAAAAAAAAATCTATTGGAGCAAGTTAAAAATGTTATCATAAGTCAGTCAGATTCATATCAAAATTCCACATATACAACTAAAAGTCTGACTGATCAGAACCCCTCATACTATCTAGGTGTTTTAGTTATTTTACCATTACAATTATTAATGATGCATTGTCATAATTAATTATTATTGATTCATAGTCTCATGAATGTGTAGTTGGTTATTTATTATTCTTAAACTGATAATCCAAATAATATTGTTAGCATGTTTTTCATTTGTGGATATGACTAGCGTTTTGTTGACTTTGATGGTGACTGATCGTGCCGTTTTATACGTTACAGATGGACCGCGAGAAGTGTGGGAAGCAGCCGAGTGTGGATGTAATTTGCGTGCCTACTTCGAGGACTGCGTCTGACGGAATCACCATTTGTGAACTATTTCCAGGTGGTCTCACCTATTTTAATTCACGATTGCCAAACACTTCAAATAATCAGATACAACAAGGATACCCATTACTCAAGCTAAAACGAGCGTGTGACAAAATCGATCTGTTTGCACACGCATTTATACATCACTACAGTATTTATCATCAACATAATATGGGATTATGAGAAATAACTGTTTGTTCTATCCCATTTAGGTATTGTTTTGTCCCAAGACACTCTGTGTGTACCAAGAACAGGTTATGTTTAATGTGATGGGATCACCAATAACATTGTGACGGATCCAGGTTGTTAATTCAAATTAACACATTAAAATGACATCCATTCTTATTTGCTAATATTTAAGATATTTTCGTGCTTTACTAAGCAGGAGCTTCATCTGAAGGTCAACTGTCTGGTGATATTAATGAAATACCCGAGTCCTGTCCTGGCGAATGGTCTCACTAGCAAAGTACACTTGCAGTTGTTAAAATATGGTAGTATTTATAACAGAAACACTTTAATTAATGGAAACTACATAATGTTTACATGTTTTTACCTGAATGTTCATCTCACTAGAAAACAATAAAACATGATAAACGGAAGGACACAGGTTAATTCATCTGGATTCACGTGAAATCCAGGAAGAGATTTCTTTGTTGATGAGTTCTTGTAGTATTGTAATAGTCAAAACTGAAGGCATGTTCAGATACTGTTTTTTTTCGTAGCATGGAAACTTGGACTTCTCATCCAAATTGTCCAGCATAAGGTGATGACACTGTAGGCCTTACATTATATTTGTAATTAATATACCCTGAATACCACATCTGAATGAGGAAATTGAATTCATTGTTAAACAAATACCAAAAATCACTGTTAATATATCAGGGAATGTTTACCTCCGCCTCACTAATTACCTTATCAATTGACTACAGCGTTTTTATCGTATTACAATGTCATTCAAAAGACCATTTGTGCCGAAAAGTGACGTAAACCAATGATTACGACTTCTTTACCTCCACCACGAAGGTTTTTTTTGTTCTTGTTGATTTATCTGTCTCCCTGTCCGTAGGATAACTAAAAATTCGAATGACTGTTTTATCACAGAACAATCGATTAGATTTTGGGGATGATCCAGATTACGATCTGTATCCATATTTACGATCCTGATCTGTCACATTTCATGAAAATTGTGGATATATGCCAGTTAGAAAACTGTAATGTGATTCACGTAATCTTATCAAATAGTATGGGCAGGGTTAGTATGCCAAAATTAACAAAAGATGCTGACTGTTGATGATAAAAATGTATCGTGCATCATTTCAATATGTGATTATACATACTTGTATAACTGTGTCTATGAACGAGTTTTTTTGGTCAATAAATATTTCAATTGAAGAGTTTGAGATGTTTTTTTATCGTGTATACCGTACCGCCTGATATAACTATATAGCCATACCTATCATTCTTGTACTTATCACCACAGACCAACCTCAACTACACCATTATTCTGTGTTGTATACCACTAATGCTGTATTTAGGGGTTTTGTCAAATCCATAAATCCGAGATTAACTCGGATTGGTCAGTCCCCACCCTCCAGCCTATCCATTTTTTTTACAGAACAATTGGAAACATGAAAACAACACAAAAACACACACAATCCCCCCCCCCCCCCCCCAAAACAAAAATTCGAGTTGGGGCTTGACCCACCCACCCACTTCCGAGTTTTTCTCGGATTTTTTGATTTTTTGTAACTTCAAAGATCCCTTAGATGGAAATGAACAATAAAGTTTACCATTTTCATCATCTGTTCTTACGTAAAACCAGCTGATTTTGCAGTATGAACGTTATGTTTAGGAGCGGATGTGCTTGTATTCATTTTCAATGGCAAATGCGCTTGCTCCTGAAGATCCAATCCTTCATACTGTATATTATGTATATCATGTTTTTTTTTGCGTTTGGTTGGAGATGAAATAGTTGTTTAAAATGATAGATATCCCAATATCAAATATTCCGAAGAATTTATTTTATCTTTCTAGCAACTGATATATTATGTGGAAAACGGCAATACTGATTTGTATCACTTTATAGGGCGCTAGGCCTACTAGAAGGATATGGCTACTTTCTGTGGACGTAACATTTGTCTAGAAACCCTAGTGTGCACAAACAACATTATTTTAAGAAAGCTTTGGTAATCAAGTTCTTAATCCAAATTTACCACGAAGCAAAAAATAGTTTTTTTCCAAAGAAACGTCTTGTTCGGTAAACAGTTTCGAGTTCCAAACTACAAACCTTCATACATGCAGGTTTGATGGTTTGGTCACAGGCATTTGCATAGTTATTTATATTGCAAGCGTTCTGATAGTCACCATGGTCACTGTCCCCAACAGTCCATATACTATAGAAATATAACAAGGTTTGAAACGGCCCCCCACCCCTTCATCGTTTTAAAAAGAGACCTATTAGTCTACAATCGCCATAGTCCTAATGCTATATTTAGCAACATTGCGTCATTTGCACTCAAGGCAGCAGGCAGTGATGATTGGTTAAAAATAAATAGTCGTCATGACGCACCATGTAGTCTTTTAAGCTCAATGAAAGTCAACATGTATACACCAGTGGGTACAATGTACGACCTGTACAATATATGACAGCTGGGGGTATATTGCGATCACAAAAACACTCAGACTTCAAGATTGGGATCAGTCTTCTCATTACGAAGATTTTAAAGATGTAAATCTGTCTTTATCTTTCATGCAATAAATCAAGCCATATGCTTAGACGCACAGTTATTTTTATGGTACAATACACCTTCGTTACGTAAGTCAACCTGAAGGAGCATCCTAAACTGTCACTGATAATTAGCCACACGAATGAATGAATGCGGTTTTATGCCATCTTTGTGCACATATAGGATCAGCTGGGTCAACCTTCTGCGGATGGTGAGATGAATGACAAAGCCCTCCAGACACAAAATTCGAGTTTCGAGCCCTGGTGGTCTGAGGTCGACCACGCTACGCCCGTTCACAGAGGCTCCCCACAATACTGAATCGCTACAAGTGCGAGAAGAAAAAACTTTTGTTTCTTTGAAATCTGAAAGCATTCTTAGCTTAACATAATTCCGCCAATATTCTTGCGAAGGATATATACGTCAGCTCATTTTTTTCGGTTAATATTTACTGATAAACCTCTCTTTGTTGAACTAGTCCCAGCATGTATTCGTTGGTCATCTACTAGCAGTGAATTAATTATTCAGTAGTTGGAGATTTAGAGATCCTTAATCCAGGATCTCCCTTGAGTACGTCCATCATGACCCTTGACATTGAATCACTTATGAGATCACGCTAGATTAGACACAGGTTTCTGGAGCCGAATGTTATATCCATGGTTACATCCAGAGCCTGAAGATCCGTGGTAATGGATGTCACCAACGTCATCCCAGCAAACACGAGGAGTTCACTCAATATGTTTAGCCATTTAACCCCTACAACGGTGAATTATTTTTGCATAAACCATCGAGACCGAAGGTTTTTTACCATTTGAAATCATCACGAATGTCTTAGTTATCTTTCCGCTTCATTTGAATAACTACGTTATGGGTCTACGCCCGTTATAAATGTTTCACTCTTTTAGCGCGGGAAGCGATTTTAGACGTCTAGTCTGACGTCTAAAGTCGATGTAAATTGTATGTGCTATTGGGAAAGAAAAAAGTCTTTGAACATCAAAATTGTTAAATGTTTGGTTACAAATTTAACAATTATGGATAATTTTCACCCACGTGAAGTTGTGGGTCGCGGTGGCTTGAAACAAGCTCGAGTGGTTGAAAATTTAAAAAAGTCAACTTTACGGGTTAAATTTCCGTACAAAAAGCTGTGTCAGTGGTAAACCCTTTTTCCAAGTTTGTACTCCCCTCTTACCAATCATAACAGGGCGTTACTTCATTACTTTATATTAAAAAAATGACGGAGTGCACGGGTGTGGTTTGTAATACAATACTTGAGCCAATTCAGAATAGAATACTCATAACTACTTTATTCCGCATATTGATAACATACAAAGATCGTTTAAGCCCATAACATAGCACAAAATGATATTTTGCATGTTGTTTCATACGTTTTTAATCTTCTTAGTAGCAGGTTAAATCAACGATAGTAGCAATGAAATGAGTGTGTAAACATCCAAATTTGCAAATGTTTGGTCTCAAATTAACTAATATGAGAAATTTTGAATATATATATGTTATACTCGTTGATTCTTACGTGCCGCTGCGTATACTATGCAAGAAAAGAACAATTATCGTAACATGTTGATGGTAACATATCTAGCAGACACGATGTGTATAGCCAATCCTGGCTCGTTGATATCTAGCAGACACGATGTGTATAGCCAATCCTGGCTCGTTGATATCTAGCAGACACGATGTGTATAGCCAATCCTGGCTCGTTGATATCTAGCAGACACGATGTGTATAGCCAATCCTGGCTCGTTGATATCTAGCAGACACGATGTGTATAGCCAATCCTGGCTCGTTGATATCTAGCAGACACGATGTGTATAGCCAATCCTGGCTCGTTGATATCTAGCAGACACGATGTGTATAGCCAATCCTGGCTCGTTGATATCTAGCAGACACGATGTGTATAGCCAATCCTGGCTCGTTGTTGATCCACCGTCTACGATGCCAACCTAACATTGAACCAGAGTACATGTACACTAGCCATTTCCCGCTTACTGGGCAGTAAGAGACAGTGATGAAAAATAGGATGCCCTCCGAGGACTTATAGTTTGTATGTCCCTCGTGGGCAGAATATAATAGGCGAAATTATTGGGGCCACAACACCCACTAATATATTGTAAAGTGGTGAATATTGCTTCAAGCCTACATGTAGCATTGTGACAATATCACGCCAGAAGAAAGACCTTAGACGGGATGATGCCATCATCTTATCGAATGACATCAAAGGTTCTTTCTCGCGCAAAGTACCGCAACCAAAAACGCACACTCCAAGCATTTTAATTGTTTCCCAGTACTCAAAACATTTGTATAACATTTGTACAATGTTGAGCGAACGTCGAAGACGTTGGGCCTACGTTGTACAAATGTTATAGAAATGTTTTGTGTTTTCTGGATTATGGCACTGTATGTAGGCTACACAACCTGGATGAAGAAACATTTGTTCCATTGGGTATTCGAACCCGGTTTCTCAAGATTCACAGTCACAGCCCGAACTGAAATTGCCATCGGAAATCTTACTTTACAGCAGCAGACAAGACGCATTGACCCAATGTAGTTCTAATCTTGGGCTACCGTTGCAGAAATTAAAACAACATTAGGTCAATGCAAATATAAACAAAAGCAACTGCTTATTTAAAAGAAAACACTTACTGTCTTTGCTGGAGGGGGGTGGCTATTAGCACAGATTTACTCTGCAAATTCAAACAACAGTACTGCTTACTTGAAAAGCAGTTTGTTTACAGGGCTGAACAAAAACAAAGAACCACTTGGAATTAGGAGTCCCTGTCTCACCATTTATAACGATTTGTTTCAAATTTGAAATCATAATAAATGTCTTAATTAGCGCTGTCCGCTTCATTTGAATACCTATGTCATAGGTCAACCACCATGGTAAATATGCTACTCCTTCAGCGCGGGAATCGACTTTAAACGTCAGAATCTGACGTATATTGACGTTAGATGATAACGTCTAAGGTCGAGCCCCGCGTTGTAAGGTTTAAATACTATTGGGAATGAAACTAGTCCTTAAACATCAAAATGTGTAAATGTTTGATCTCGAAGGCCACACTGGACATATGAGTCCTTTTAGGTCTTGAAGGACATACTGTTCTTTGTGACTGTATCTTCACTGCCAGTAAGTGCTGGTATACATGTTGTATAGAAACCACCGCTTAATACATGTAGGTCTCTAAACATACTTTAGACATTACCAACACAAACCGCTAACAAATAGCACAGAAACTGACACTTGAACATTAAAAAAAATAATAATCACTAGTAATAACTGGGATGGAATATCCACATTGTCTGTACACGCATATTTAAATTACTCTAAGAGACATGAGGCTTTGTCAAGAGCGAGTGATGGATTTGTTATAATTCAGCGCTTTCACGTTTATTTTGAAAGATAAGGATCATGTATCACCCTGTTGAGATAAGGATCATGTATCACCCTGTTAAGATAAGGATCATGTCTCACCCTGTTAAGATAAGGATCATGTCTCACCCTGTTAAGATAAGGATCATGTCTCACCCTGTTAAGATAAGGATCATGTCTCACCCTGTTAAGATAAGGATCATGTCTCACCCTGTTAAGATAAGGATCATGTCTCACCCGGTTAAGATAAGGATCATGTCTCACCCTGTTAAGATAAGGATCATGTCTCACCCTGTTAAGATAAGGATCATGTCTCACCCTGTTAAGATAAGGATCATGTATCACCCTGTTAAGATACGGATCATGTATCACCCTGTTAAGATAAGGATCATGTCTCACCCTGTTGAGATAAAGATCATGTCTCACCCGGTTAAGATAAGGATCATGTCTCACCCGGTTAAGATAAGGATCATGTATCACCCTGTTAAGATAAGGATCATGTATCACCCTGTTAAGATACGGATCATGTATCACCCTGTTAAGATAAGGATCATGTCTCACCCTGTTGAGATAAAGATCATGTCTCACCCGGTTAAGATAAGGATCATGTCTCACCCGGTTAAGATAAGGATCATGTATCACCTTGTTAAGATAAGGATCATGTCTCACCCGGTTAAGATAAGGATCATGTCTCACCCTGTTAAGATAAGGATCATGTATCACCCTGTTAAGATAAGGATCATGTCTCACCCGGTTAAGATAAGGATCATGTCTCACCCTGTTAAGATAAGGATCATGTATCACCTTGTTAAGATAAGGATCATGTCTCACCCTGTTAAGATAAGGATCATGTCTCACCCTGTTGAGATAAGGATCATGTCTCACCCTGTTAAGATAAGGATCATGTATCACCCTGTTAAGATAAGGATCATGTATCACCTTGTTAAGATAAGGATCATGTATCACCCTGTTAAGATAAGGATCATGTCTCACCCTGTTAAGATAAGGATCATGTCTCACCCTGTTAAGATAAGGATCATGTCTCACCCTGTTAAGATAAGGATCATGTATCACCCTGTTAAGATAAGGATCATGTATCACCTTGTTAAGATAAGGATCATGTATCACCCTGTTAAGATAAGGATCATGTCTCACCCTGTTAAGATAAGGATCATGTCTCACCCTGTTAAGATAAGGATCATGTCTCACCCTGTTAAGATAAGGATCATGTCTCACCCTGTTAAGATAAGGATCATGTCTCACCCTGTTAAGATAAGGATCATGTATCACCCTGTTAAGATAAGGATCATGTCTCACCCTGTTAAGATACGGATCATGTCTCACCCTGTTAAGATAAGGATCATGTCTCACCCTGTTAAGATAAGGATCATGTATCACCCTGTTAAGATACGGATCATGTATCACCCTGTTAAGATAAGGATCATGTATCACCCTGTTAAGATAAGGATCATGTCTCACCCTGTTAAGATACGGATCATGTCTCACCCTGTTAAGATAAGGATCATGTCTCACCCTGTTAAGATAAGGATCATGTATCACCCTGTTAAGATACGGATCATGTATCACCCTGTTAAGATAAGGATCATGTCTCACCCTGCTAAGATAAGGATCATGTCTCACCCTGTTAAGATAAGGATCATGTATCACCTTGTTAAGATAAGGATCATGTCTCACCCTGTTAAGATAAGGATCATGTCTCACCCTGTTAAGATAAGGATCATGTCTCACCCTGTTAAGATACGGATCATGTATCACCCTGTTAAGATAAGGATCATGTCTCACCCTGTTAAGCGTCTTGGTCTGATCAAGTTATGTTATTGATATGTAACCTCAGTGATTTGCCTGTCATCTCAAGTTAATAATCCATCATCATGCTCTGAGCTGCTCTTGTACCAACTCTTCTCATTGCCTCATGTTCACTCATAATAACCCTGTTAGCCCTGATACTGGTCGCTTTTAAAGGTTCGATGTGGCCGTGAGCTTATTAGGGGACGTCCTCTTAAAAATACCTGTCTGAATCACGTCATGCATGAGTGATTCTAACAGAAATGTGTCTGTTTTATTTAAATACAATTTTATAAAGTCACGTTCTGGCTTGAATATTCATTGTTAGTAATATAAACATACAATAAAACAAAAATACATACTACGACCGAAGACATAATTCATAAAATAAATTAGATATAATAGACAGAAAAATGACAGCTGTCGTCATGGTCAGAAAAAGCGTCTGCTTCCGTACACTCATTGTTAAATTTATGCAACCCAATAACGTTGGCCTCTTTTAGCAAAAAAACATCCAGAAACATATTCTACTTTTAAATCACCAATGCATTTGGTTCTGAATTTATATTGAGTAATATTTGCCTTAATATACATGTAACAAGATCAATTTTATTCATTTGTCTGTCCGTTCCGAATATTATAATGTTCATCACATAGCAGTCAAAGACCATATCGTCACGGTTTAGTGATAGTGTGAAGTTAACATGAATATTAATTTTTGTCGTCCAATCCTTGCTCTGCGTGCAATAATTTGCATTTATCCCGGCAGGCTCAATTTGCCACGTCTACTAGAGAGACATATTCATTCTCTATTTGCCTGCGTGGCGGACATGTTCGTCCCTACGATAATCACGATAATAACTGCTGTATTCGCTCATATGTTTAGGTATGTGTGACTGTTCATGCTGTTAAAACTATTATTATATTTTATCCTGTTTAATTCCAAACATGTTATGGCTAGGCCAGTAGTGTACTTGTGTAATGATTCATGTTGAGCGAATAGTACGAATTTGTTCAGAATAATGTTCTGTATTAAATCTGTAGAACGGCTCGAGTTTGCTAAATTTGTAAAATTATGAGCACGGATAATTATATTATAGATATTAAATTGATTGTAGTTACATTAATCTAATCAGTTATTTTATTGAAACAGATTGATTCATATTGCATTTAAAGTGTTAAGATTGTCAAATGTTTGACACGGTAATTTCGCTATTTTTCATTTCTATTCATAACGTATCTAGTTTAAAGATAAATGTACTGGTCAGCTGTTATTGTTATATTATACTGGTACGCGGGTGAACCTGTAGTTTGTCCACTGACGCGTGAAGCATAAACATTGTATTTTCATGATTTCATTATTTTGCCTAATTCACTGTTACAAACGATATTAAATTAATTACAGATTTGGACGCTTCATATCTTCATGAGTTGATTTAAATGCTGCTGGACCGTGGTACTGGCAGGGTAGGTTATCTGATTAACTAGTAAAAGTTGTAATAATAAACGAGTGAAGTTACGCAGTATTTATCAATGTTATACTGGTTCTAAATGGGTTAGAGAAATACGTAGTATCTGATCGGTTTCTGAGAAGTTCTACATTAACGGAATACATGTTGAAATTATTAAAATGTATGTAACATGCAGATATTATTAAATAATGATAATATTAAATACGTTTAAGTGCATTTTACACGATAAATTTCTGACAACTAAATTATTTATCATTTCACCAAATCCGTCATTACTGTGATACTCATTACTGTTTTTACATTTGTTTTCAGGGGTTTTGTTTTGATTATGAATGTATGCCTGGATGAATAAAAATTGAAAAGACAGTTTTGTTTGACACTCTTAATCCCCACATTATTTGGGGCTTACACGTCGCCCCTTTGTAACCCTCCGGTCATAATGGCGCCCAATGTGGGGCCCAAAGGGTGTCAGACCGTACGGGTCTAAAGAGTGTCAGACTCGACGATGTCGGACCACATGAGCTGTGTTAGGAGCGTCTACAGTGATCAAGGGGTTACAACAGTTTATTGACTTCTGTTTCGTCACACTCGCTACAACGCCACTCTACCCGTGGCAATACATCCGCTCAAAGACACTTTCGTGCACGATCAAGAACATTCCTACGAACAATTATTGACATTATCTACATTATCATCAGTTGTGTTTCTCCATCCCACACATGACTTTCTACAACTGCAATTCTTCATAAATGTTGTGTCATCGTCATATCAGAGGGTGAGTTATATTCACTAAAGCTTGCCATAGACAATATTGAATGTTGAACATTTTGACTGAATTGTGTGAGCATATTAAACCCTCTGTCAGTATCATAGTGCCAGTATAGTATCACAGCTGTCAGATTGATATGTGCTGGTACCGCGATGTCAAAAATCACGCTTGCTATTTGTTAATGTACCATTATTATTGATTCGTGTTCACCCTCTACTTGTAGAATCATTTGTCACTCAGTCTATATTGTTGACACCCTGTTCAATATCAAGTTGTATTTGATCACACTTCATAATTATTATACAAATAATTATTTTTTATGTGGTATTCATAACTCACGCCTAGTATCAACAGTAGTTAGCGACAAGATTATTTTTGCTTAGCTACTTTGTCAACATAGTCAGAATATTTTCGCCAACTTGTCAATTATTTTGATTTGACATTTGATTTTGTCTGCGGAAATCATGGACTTATGACAAGTTAGTTATAGTCAGCCAAGTATCGTCATTATCAATTAACCCTTTGACCGCCGTGGTAACTGCGTATTTGATGCAATCGTAGACCAATTGTAAACTTTTCACCCACTCGTATTTTATTTTTACAGCGTTGTGATTATTATATTTGAATGTGATATTACGGCAACGTTAACAACGAACACATACCTTTCAAATTGTACTGCTATTTGATTCAATGTAGGCCTATCTATATTTCCCTCTTAATAATTTTATTTTCACTAAAATTACACTATTACTATCCGTGACTCAGGTGATATTGGGGTCAAGATTCTTATTAAATTTCATAATGGCTTTAAGTAAGGAGGCAGAAAAATCTTTCATTGATGCATTTGAACAAAACGGTTTAGACCCCCACGATGAAACCTCTTATGCGTGGATGTTTTAACAGTTACGTAAGGCAGGCAAATTAGATGATAATAGGTCTGATAGTCTTCCTATTAAATCTGAGAATGTTAGTTCTGTTGTGAATGATGACAAGGACTCGACTCATCATGCTGGGTGAGATCTTCCCCGTATAGTAAAATAGTACTTTCCAACAGTGGAAATTTGAAATAGATTGCTTAAAACATAAAGATAATCTTTTTTCCGAGTCACAAATTAGATATATTCGTTCGCCGCTCATTGATGGGTGAAGCTGGTACTATAGCCGAGAGACTAGGACCGAAAGCGTCTTTAACTGAACTGTTAGATGAAATAATTATGGCGTCACTAGCGGCGGTGAAGAAACTCTAGCAGAATTCAATGCAGCTTCACAGAAACCTGATGAATCCGTTGTTTCGTGGGCAATTCGTCTCGAAACATTATATAACCATATTAAGAAACAAGGTTTAGCCGCTGAAAAAGAGAAAAGTAGTCTACTTTGCTTAAGGTATTGGTTGTGTCTACTACCAGATCTACGAGAAGGCTCCTGGCATATTTTTGATTCTACGGAGCAGCTCATAGATTTGAAATGTAAAATGCGACTCGTAGAAAGTAGGAAAAAATGAGAAACTGATAAACCCAGTGCTAGTGGTCAAACTAAATCACTATCTGTTTCAGCTAAAGATAATAACTCTATTGACGCGTTATTAACTGAAATGAAAGCAATCAGGGTTGATAACAATAAATTAGTTACTAAAGTAGCTAGTCTTGAGAAAAGTTTCGATAATAAGCCACCACTACCCCCACCTGGTGACAGGAATGTGAACACATATATTGCTCCTGCACCTAAATACCGTGCTCCTCATACCTTTTCTCCCACATCTCCTTTTCAGACGCAGCGACATGAGGGAGCAGGTTCAATTCCTGTGAGACCTACACAAAATTCCGGGGCAAACTATGCCAAGCCTAGATTCAACAACGGTCCTACTAATGCTATTTCTTATCCGCAGGTACAACATGGCAGAAACAACAACACTCCTCAGCCTCCGACGCCGCAACAGGTGCAGTGCTGGAATTGTCAAGGATTTGGACATTACAGGCGCAATTGTACTTATCAGAATGCAATAACTTGCTATAATTGCGGGTTTGCCGGCCATTATACAACTTCCTGACCATGGAGAGATTTAAACTAAGTGGCACTACTGGTATAGGGCAAACCAGCGGTACATTTAAACAATGCCCTGAAGAGAATACACATAATCAATTAATGGGCGATCCCACAGAAACCAATGTTCTAATCAATGGTATTTGCTGTCATTCTCTTTGAGACACGGGATCAACAGTTTCAAGCATAAGCGAGAGCTTTTACAGGCATCATCAAGGCGATATTCCACTTCAACCTCTATATGGCATTCTCAATATTGAATGTGCTAGTGGCGACTCATTGCCATAGATAGGTTGTGTTGAGGCCAATATTTCTGTACCGGGTATCTCTGAGGAGGGGTTGATGGCAGTATTTCTTGTTGTCCCCGATCTGTCTTATCATGATAGAGTACCAGGATCACTGGGTACACATATTCTTAACCCACTGTTATTATCATGTCAGACAAAAAATTGAAATCATGATCTTAAGAGAATTGCAGCAATCACGCCATGGTGGTTATGTTTCAGAACATTAAACATACTTGACAAGACTGTAAAAAGATGTAAAGGCAAGCTAGGTATTCTTAAATGTTCATCAACATACACCCATAACATTTCAGGTAATACCACCGCAATGATACCTTGTACACTTTCAGAAGCAGGTCGACTGCAATTCACTTGCTATGTTTCAGAGAACACAGAATACAACACTACCAGATGGTGTGGAGATCACGGCCACTGTTTTCTCTTTTCATGGGAGAGATAGAAATGACTTATATGTTCAGATTTCAAACCCTACAAATCGCATGGTTACAATCTCTCCTAGGGCCACTATACGTGAATTGCAGCAGGTCTCCGAGATCAACGAAGATGTACCTAATGAAACATCACTTTCAGATACAGATTTATTTTTGGAACAGTTTAACCTGGACCAGACGGACCTGTCCTCTAATGAACGTGACCAGGTCAATGATCTATTAATTTCCTACAGGGATATATTTTCGTCTGATGAACTAGATATTTGCCACACCACCGCTGCTAAACACAGAATTGACTTGTATGATCCAATCCCTGTAAAAGAGCGTCATCGACGTGTTCCGCCTGCAATGTATCAAGAGGTAAAAGAACACTTACAGGACCTACTTAGTGTTGGTATTATACGACCCTCAAATAGTCCTTTCGCATCGCCTGTGGTACTTGTTCGTAAAACTGATGGTAAATTAAGGTTTTGTGTGGATTACCGTAAATTGAACCAAAATACCATAAAGATGCATATGCTCTTCCCAGAATTGATGAAATTATGGATTTCCTGATAGGAAGTCAATATTTCAGCGGTTTGGACCTTAAAATGGGCTATTACCAGATGGAGGTTGAGGGAGAGGACAGAGGCAAAACAGCCTTCACTGTAGGTTCATATTGGGCTTCTTTGAATTTAACCGATTACTATTTGGTTTAACTAATGCACCCGCATTTTTTCAGAGACTGATGGAACATGTCATGGGTGATTTACACATGGTTGAATGTGTCACCCTTTATTGACGATGGTATCGTTTCAGGAAAGTCATTTCATGAAGAGTTGACACGTCTCAAACATGTCTTTGAAAAGATCCGGCAAAATGGTCTTAAATTACATCCTCGTAAATGTATCCTATTTCAGCGCAGAGTGAAGTACTGTGGTCATATTGTTTCCAATGCTGGAGTCGAAACTGATTCAGATAAACTTGTTAAACTGGCTGAAACAACCAATGTGAAACAGCTGAGAGCATTTCTTGGTTTTGCAGGTTATTACAGACGTTTTGTTTCAGAATTTTCTCGCATTGCCAAACCTCTCACTGACATGTTAGGTGGTACTTCCAGGAAGACATGTAATAATAAGTGTACAACACGTCAATTACCAGAATGGTATTGGGGTGCCACTCAAGATTTTGCTTTTCAGACAATAAAGAAGCATCTCACCTTACCTCCAATACTTGCATATGCCGATTATTCTCTTCCATTTTTATTACAGACAGACGCTTCTGCAGATGGACTTGGCGCGGTTCTCTGTCAGGTTCAAGATAATAAAGAACGAGTAATTGCATATGCTAGCCGCAGCCTATCACCGTCTGAGAAAAAAACTACCCAGCCTATAAACTGGGAGTTTTTAGCTCTCAAGTGGGCTGTAACAGACAAATTCTATGATTATTTGTACGGCCACAATTTCAGTGTTTTAACGGATAATAATCCTATGACTTACGTACTAAACAGCGCAAAATTAGATGCAACTGGCCATCGCTGGCTAGCAGCATTAGCCGCTTTCGACCTTGACATAAAGTACAGACCCGGTATTAATAACGCGAATGCTGATGGTTTATCTAGGTTACCCGCACTTGTAAATTATTGCACTGATTCAGGTGAAGTAGAAGAGGAAACTGTCAAAGCTATTTGTGGCAGTTCAATTGATAATCCTCTCGTTGAAATAATATGCTTATCAACTCGTGCTTTGGAACATGTAATTGATGATCATATTGTAGAACCTAGAGATTGGCGACCAGCTCAGCGTAATGATCCTATTATTGGTCCAATAATCAAATGTGTACAAGAAGGTGTCCCCCCCCCGCCCATGATATACACATGGGCTCGATAAGTGTCCTGAGGCTATTCAATTCTCCTGAGAATTTAATAATTTAAAACTACGCCGAGGTGTTCTCTTCCGAGTTACAAAAGATAATGATGTCGATAAGTGGCAACTCGTTCTTCCTCGTAAATTCCGTACTGCAGTCATGAAAGGGTTGCATGAAGGCGTCGGCCACATGGGTCGAGATAAGACATTAGAACTAGTTAGACAAAGAGTTTATTGGCCCAGAATGTCAGACATCAAATTAAAGCTGAAGTCTTGTGAGAGGTGTCTTAAAAGAAAGACTCCAGTCACTGATAGAGCTGATCTTGTGAACATTAAAACGACTCAACCATTAGAATTGGTATGTGTGGATTACATGACCCTTGAGATGTCGAAGGGTGGTTATCAACACATATTAGTCATCACCGACCACTTTACCCGATATGCTTGGGCAGTACCAACCAAAAATCAAAGTGCTCGTACCACAGCCAAATCACTCTATTATCATTTCCTTCTTCACTACGGATTTCCGCAGAAGCTCCACACAGATGGCGCTGCGAATTTCACCAGTAAGGTGATTTCCGAGCTTTGTGCTTTAACAGGAATAAAAAAGACGCGCACATCGCCGTACCACCCTATGGGAAATGGTTTAACCGAACGGTTTAATAGGAGCCTTTTAAACATGCTCGGAACCTTAGACCCATGTAAGAAAGAAAACTGGAAGTCGTACGTTAGTCCCGTCGTTAGTGCGTATAACTCGACTAAACACGGGAGTACTAAATTTTCTCCTGCATTCTTAATGTATGGTAGACATCCAAGACTCCCTATAGACTTAATTCTTTCTATTCCAGAGGGGGAGGGAGAGTCAAGTTATACGAAGTATGTAAGTGATCTTAGAAGTAGATTATCTGAGGCTTATAAGATAGCTACAAACGAAGCCGATCGTGCTAGAAAACGTCAGAAACATAACTATGACTTGAGAGCAAGGAGAAATATTTTAGAGAAAGGAGATCGAGTTCTAGTGCGAATTCTTGCTTTCCGTGGTAAACATAAAATATCTAACCGCTGGGAAGAACATGCTTATTCAATCATCACCCTATATTAACTAAAATTGTATTGTTTTGATCACAGAGGATTACCGACATTGACGAATGCAATGGTTTAATACTTTTAGCCATGTGTGTAGCAAAATCGATTTACACACCATCGTCATTATCCTCAGAAAAACATGTTTTTTAGATTTTTTTATTATTTTTAATTATTTAATTCAAAAATAGGATATTCAACTATTGCGAATGATTTTTTTATTTGACAAACGTATTAACGAGGGTCAAACGGGATATATCTACAAAAAATGAACGATATTTTTTAATATTTTTGTCATTTTAGATATGATTGCTACGACCGAAGTCTTAATATATTTTTTCTACCGTGTCATTATTTTAAGGTGGTGGTCATAGCTACAATATATTATTTGCTGAAGTGAAAATAAATGTGATCACTAAAAAGTATAGAATATATTGTAATTCACTCTCAGCAATCAATTATTCAGTTTTTATAGCCATAACTGTGATAGAATAATTTCTATGACATTATTTATTCATTGAACATCAGTTCATGCTGCCGTCCTTTAAAATCCACGAATTAATACACGGCACCGGCCCTTTTTAAACGACCGAGCCGGTATGAAAATCCGCCTTTTATGCGTGGATGCTTCCTACCCTGTTAATATGAATGTTTACACACTTATTGTGCCTCGCTACCGCGACCCATAACTTCAAGTTATTACAAATTACATATATTTCTACAATTTGAATCAAAATAATTGCAATTCGGCTATTTTAATCTCCATTTCGCCTTTAAATTTTCTTGTCTGAAAGTTAAATAAAATGGATAAAAAGAAATATAAACGCGATTATCAAGTTAAGCATTTAAACCCTCACGATGCATCAAAGCAGCATTTTACATCCCTGAAAACAGACTTAATTTTCCTACAACCAAGGGCTTTAGAACGAAAATTTCCATGAAATTCTTTCACCAATACATGGCAATTTTCCTATATTTTTCACCCACATCAAATCATCTTCAACTACTACAAGTCGGGAATTGCGACAGCAATTCGCGGCTTGTAGTTGAAGATGACAATGGTAAATTCAGGCCTTCAGGGTTAAGTAGTAATATTTTAATTGCTGCCGTAGTACCACAGGCACCTGGAATATAAATAAAGTATATATCTACAGGCATGAAAGTGATATAATCTACATGTTATATAAAATGTTATAATAACAGTAGGCTAAATACTCTAATGATCACTACTCGATAATCACAAAGAATTGGTATAGATCTTTTATAATTATTATTGTTGAATCAAATGCAACATAGTAAGTGTACGCCCACCTAACAATAGATGGTACTCTGTACTTTAGCATCAGAATATATGAGAACTGGTTTTCAGCAGTGCTAGTAAAACTTCATTAAGTAGTACATATATTTACTTAGTGTCTCCCCAGCAAGGCCGTTTCGCATTTTCGAAACAGAATACATATAGTTTATATGTGTGATCATCAGTTAAATGATTATGAGTTATATATTGCGAGAATAAATTATTCGTCATCTCGGTTTAAGAAAAAAATACTGTTTTTCTGGCCGAGCACACTATTGCTGTCTGACATATGCCAGGTGCTTGTGCGCATCACCATTCCAGGGTGAATCTAAAAATACGATTTCACAAAAGACACAAATTTAATTTATCAACTACAATTTCAGAACGTCCTAATTGTAGTATTTATTATTTGACTCATATTTAAAATTTGTCATGTGTAACAATATTGTCGTGTAATATGATTCACTTGACCACTGGATGTCAAAGCCAAGCACGGTACCTTTTGACTGTTTGACATCCTCGCCAGCTAACTAAGCTGATGAGTGAGTGCAGCTTGACCTTTGACATTGAAGGAGGCATGTGATTGTAAGTTAATTATCCCGACAAGATCTCAGTGACATCTTCTTCTGATCTATGGACTCCTCCATTCTCGTCATTATTATCATGCTTATATTGACTCTAACAAAGAAGCTTAATTTAATAATTACGCATGATATAGTAAGTTAATTATCCTGACAATATTATAATTACATCTTCCACTGATATATGGATATATGAACCACTCTCACATCATTAATATATGACACAGAATGTATGAGCACAGGTGCCACCACCCGCATAAACTGTAAAACTAAGTATACAATAAAGGTATGTAACCGATGTCACACACAGATAAATTATCCATTGTTCAGATAACTTAGCTGAGGTCAGAGCACAACAACACAAAGTGAATCTGATAAATGGAGAATCTATCTGTCAGTTAATGTCGGTTAATCGTTTCTTACTGTCAAACAGTGTTAATAATGACATTACCTTATGTTTATTTAAACGTTTTATTGTGGTAGAAATATAACAAACTCATTCGTTTACGGATG